>CAJUYI010000586.1:90174-117454 GCA_910591695.1 Galerucella pusilla | reverse complement strand
AAACAAATCGATTCAAAAATATAAAAATTAACAAGTATTAATATAAAATTTTCTTACTTTTGAAATTGTACTACAAGTTACTTTTTCAATGGCACTGAGAAAACTGTATAATTTTTCAACAGCCTTTTCCATTTTTATATGATTTTCACGTTATTTGTGAAATATTAATAGTAGAAAAATAACATTTATTGCAAAATTATTTTGTAAACTCGTTTTCTATAAACAAAAATAAACAATTTGGAAATTGTCTATCAGATAAATTGTTTCACACTTATAAATAATGTTCACAGAAAAAAATTGTCACCGTAAGTTTTCAATTAATACTATCAAATTATACTATGTCCAAATAATACCGGGAATAGGTTTTTGTAAAGAGGCATCTGAGCGGCAATGTTTTAAGCTCAACACGTGTCGGCAATATAGCCATCGTCAATATTTAAAATGCAGCATACAGCTCGGGGCAACATGGGTTCAATAATATGGTCCATTGTAAAAAATAATTTCTATCATGCAGGTTAAACTGAGAGACAGCTTGAGGCGTAACGATCTAAGACCGCCATAATTATTGAACTAGTTCAATACGCAATTCATATTATTTTTTTTTTCATATTTTACTGAAAATTGTACAACAATTCAATCAGCATTTGGTGAAGAACAGCGCCTTAGTAGCATTTCAACGGGCCCTTAATATACTCGGAAGTAATAGTAAATTATTCAACAAGCTGTTACGTTTTTATTTTACATTAGAGTTTTTCTTTTAAAACTTGCCCCAACTGCCCGTTTGCTACGCTTGTGTCATCGTGTATGATTTGTCACAGCTGACTACAATATTTAGTGAACCATAAATCAACCTGCCTAGTTGGTATAATTTTATTATCTAGTTTTTATTTTCGATAAGAGACTGGAATAGTATATTACATAACGTGTGCGGAAAGTGACATTTTTCACACGAGTGGGAAATATTGTAGCACGAGGCATGAGCCGAGTGCGACAATCACACGAGTGTGAAAAATCACTTTTGCACGAGTAATGTACAGTATTTTTCCTACAACCATGTGATAATTTCACCAAATAATGTGTAATCAACATCTGACGTATTAATACACAAAATGTTACAATTAAAGTCAACATAATTGATTTCAGAATTAACAATAACTATCAATAGTGAAAAAAATTTAAGTAGTTTAACTATATAAAATTTTTCTTAATCAAGAGAATGAGAAAAATTTCACTTTTGAAATAGATCGCTCCAAATTTAGATATCACATAGGTGAATCTAATTAAAAATTATATATTTGACAGCTTGCCAGTGGTCAATCTTAATAAAAATTCATTTGACAGCTTTTTTTATCCGTACACGTACGGATAAGTTTTTTTTTCCGTACGCTTATGAATAAAGGCCACTTTCCATAGAACTAGACTGTGCGATATAATATGTCACTTTCCTATATGATCGTAGGAAATAGCTATTTACCTAACAAGTGCGGAAAATGAATTTTTCCGCACGAGTCTGCCGTTCACCGAACGACGTGTAGCGGAGTTCGGTGAAGCAGCCGAGTGCGGAAAAACATTTTCCGCAAGTGTTAGGTACAATAGTTTTTCTACGAGCGTGAGGAAAGTCAACAGAACTAATCAAAAGTTGAGATATTTTTATCCGATTATAAGTGCTTATAGTTTATTCAGAAACATATTTTATTAGATTATTGATAAAGTAAACATAAGTTGGAGTATACTTTAATGTTAACTATATTTAGCTCTAAGGCTAAGGTATATGTTGAAAGTCGGCGTTTTCCACCAACATTTCCGAACTCATAGGGCGAGTTGTACCAAACACTTGAACTCGGTTTAATGATAACTGATGTTTAGACTGTGGCTGATTGATGTATTTATTATCAACAATTACATCAGTCTAAACATCAGTCATCATTAAACCGAGTTTAGGTGTTTGGTACAACTCGCCCTGAGAGTTAAGATTTCGTGTCTTAGCGTAATAGAATCTTATCTAATTCCAATTTTAATCTTAATACGTTTTAACTTTCTTTTTGGATATTGGTGAACCTGTTTGGTTGTTTTCAACAACTTTTCGTTGTCTGCATGAAATTTTTCAACTACTACCAAATTGTCAAACTACTCACTACATTTTGTATATTCATTGAAACAGAAAGATTCAATATATGTACAAGTAATTGGAAAATTGGTTTGTTTTTTATTTCATTCCTTTTAAGTAGGTTTTTAGGAATGGGATGCCATCTTATTTGCGGTAAATCTACTTGGCGCCTTTTCACATCTAAATAATGTAGCAGTGCTGCTCACTTGCTTGGCGCGTAAGTGAATCCACACCGTCTACACATGAGTACTAGCCCCTGGCCAAAGTCTGAACAGCCTAATTCTGTGACCGAGTAGATATTATTGAGTTTTGGAGGTTACAAAAGCATGTTATTATTCACGAAGCTGCTTTTAAGTGTCAAGCCGCAGGCGAATGACAAACTATTAAGCGAATATTAGCCTATTTTGAATCCTATCCTATTTTGAAGTATTTTTTTCTATCACTATTGGTTATCACCAATTTATAAGTGGATTTTTCCCTCTTTTCTCCAATTTAGGAAGGGTTTATACATATGCTTTAATATACAGGGTGATTCATTGAGATAGTGTTGAACTTAAAATTTTACAAGATAAACCGTTTTGCTGATGAAGCCAAGTAAATCACTGGATTCACTTTTTTGTGCTTTTCCCAAATACGGTATTCATCTTGAAAAATCTGATATACAGTGTGTTGTTTTGGAGTCGGAATATTTTATTAAATTTTTTTAAATCGGAACTGGATTTTTCTTATATTAAATAGATTGATTGATTCAACACCCTAAAATAAATACGTGTGCCAACTTTCAAGAGAATATACAATTTATAAGAAACTTACGAACCAATAAAGAATTTGGCCAAATAGATCAAACATCCTGTATCTTGGTTATTAAAATAGTAGTACCCATCAAGTATGGGGTTTTTAAGATGGCCTTAGTTTCCCAAAGAAACACCCTGTATAATTTTTTCTTCTTTTCTGTCAATAAATTTAAGCATACTATTTATTTGGTGCCTCATATTTTTTTTAGGCAATATTAATTTCAGTGTCTGATTCGCTTTCCATATTATATTTCTTTCTAATTTTAATTCAGCATGATATTTAAAATTTTTGCAATCAGTTAATAATTATTTGAAACGTGACTTAGTTTTGAATCATCATACGCTCTATATTATATAACTTGATCAATGAATTAGTATGAGTATGTTTTAGTGGCGGAGTGGTTGAGAGGTTTGACTAGGTGGAATTAATAATTCTAGGCATCTGACGGTTTATAATAAAAAGGATCATTGAACCAATACAAAACCAAAATCTATCCAAATCAGGGTGACTATCATTAGGGTCAACTTGTCGGTTGGTAGACATGCCCTAAATAAATTACCTTCAACATAGGTCCCATTTATCCGTGTCATGTAACATGTTCATTATCGACACCTAGTGAATAATGTAAGTCATTATACTTACAGAAGGCCAAGTAAAATGTAAGCATTATCAACTAGTCATGGACAAATGTTATTATCGTTAATATAGTTTTGAATTGTTGCCCTTGCATCTTTTGAGGAGGGAAAAATAATTACTACGCTATTTGGAGGTATATTTGGTATATTTAACCAAATTTATAATAAATAAGCAACTGTGTTCTTATGGTAGTTACAAAAAGACATTACATTAGAATTTGAAGAACTGTTTTCACTGACAAAATCAATATTTAATGGTAGTTTACAGTTTATACCAGCTTGATGCTTTAATGTTGTAATAAAATATAATCTTTGTATTCAGAATTCAGTCACACTTTTGAAGTTAAATTTAGATTCAGTTCTATCATAGACCCTGTGGAATTACAAACAGATCTAAGGTTTAATTGTTCCAGCAAGCTTTATAATTAGTTCGGAATTGTGCTGAGTTTGTGTAGATTGAGAGGAGTGTTACAACAAGTCAAGATTCAGTTCTGAACTAATTCATAAATTGTTCCAACAAACAGAAGAGATATACCATAACTTAGTAGTTCAAAGAATGGTGGATGTAATTCCGTGTCCTGAATACCTAAGTATGAAGTTCGAGTCTAAGCATGCGAAGAAACATCCGGTCTGGAACAGAGAGAACCAGTAGCTGTTGAATAAGTATGACACCATTCCTATAAACGTTAAGATTCACTTCTGATGTTTATGAAAAAGGAATCATAACGACCCTGTCGTAATAATATATTAAGTATTAAGAACTGTAAGGGTTGTTTATCGGTCGACAGCAATGTATGGAGGCTGAGCGTAGCGAAGCTTTCAATTTTGCTGGACACCGGTAAAACCCTTAACGTTCGAGATGCTTAGGTATACCATTTTTCACGCGATCGTATTCAAATAAAAAAATTTGTTGATTCTTTTGTCCTTTCTCTGAAATTGTTTTTATGCTATTTATTACTTTTTAT
Organism: Galerucella pusilla; assembly: GCA_910591695.1. Taxonomy (NCBI): domain Eukaryota; kingdom Metazoa; phylum Arthropoda; class Insecta; order Coleoptera; family Chrysomelidae; genus Galerucella; species Galerucella pusilla. The sequence continues at coordinate 112,952 of CAJUYI010000586.1, read as the reverse complement.
ATTGTTCTGTTCGCCCGAGAAAAACAGGCCAAGTAAACTGGTTTAATAGAGAAATTCTCGCTAACCATAATCAGGCTTGTAGAATTACCCCAAGATTTTTTGTTTTTCTGAAGACTTTTTCCTTAAATAAACATTTCATAAGCTAGCAGTTTAACTCGAGCAATTAAAATTTGTTCCTGAAATGATTCTAATTATGATAAGTATATTAATCACCTAACACTAGCTAAGCGTGTTAACCATAATAAAATGGTTTAATCAATTGTAACGGCTATTTCGCATTTCGCACAAGATCTCCTCTAATCGTCACTACATCGTGGAGTCTTTAGCCCCGTTTGGCGCGTTAACGTTAGCCTATGGTATATTTTAAGCATAACTATGTATGCTCTTTACGAACGCTGGTGCAAAAAGGTCATTTTTGTAATAAGAAAAATAAAATACTCTAAATCATAGTTTATTAAGACAATTTATCATAATTAATTACCTACTAACAAAAATGCTAATACAATTTTATACAACTGCGTAGCATGCATCGGTAGCGATTCCGCATCGATTATTTTTATTCCTGGACATCCAAACGTATCCTTCCATTCCCCAATCAGCTCCCCAGGAATTCTTTACTATCCAATAATCTAGACCGTTTGAACTACCATAACCAACGGCTAATATACCGTGGTTCAAGTAGTATTCTCCGTTTTGGCAAGTTGGATCATCCAAAATACCTAAATAAATGAAATTATATATAAATGAATAGGTAACAATTATTAATAGTCGTTTTTATCTAAGATGTTACCTGATTTGTATAGTTGAAAAACACTCGTGACAGCAACAGCTACAGAGACAGGTCCTTGAATTACGGCTTTTTGTAAATCATTTTCATCTCCAGATTTTACAGTTTTATAACCAGTTATTCTTACAGCAGATCGTGTTGCGTTAAATCTACAAATGTCATCTATTCCTTCATATGGATAATCTTGTTCTGACATGATTCCATTTTTTTCGATATATTCTAGGGCGTTGATCATGTAACCCCCATTACAGCCGTAGCAGTCAGAATCGCAATCCACTAGATTTTGTTCACTAAGAGAAACCAATTTTCCTGTTTTTATGAAATTTGCACCTTCAACTGTACCTGTCTGTTAAAATAAACATTTTTAGTTATTGAATTGTGAAATCAAAATCTTACTCACAGTACTAAAAGACCAACAGGACCCGCATGATCCTTGATTCTTAACATCTGTAACTGCTCCCTTTCTACTCCAATCAATAGAATCTGGGATTTCTCCGTTATAATCAATCATTCCAATGCTACCACTTAACGTTGGTTTCTGTTTCATTGACAAAGTCATCAATTCCATAAACTCTTCAGGTGTTATGTCAGCGAATTTAGTAACCCCCAAACGATATGAGAAAATACCTTGTTCTTCTTTTTTATTGTGATTTTCAATTTTGCGTAAATTAGATTGGAAAATCGAGAAACGTTTGGTTTCTTCCACGGCATTTTTATAGCTTTTAACATACTTTTCCTAAAATATTAATCAGAATAAACTCCTTCATAATAAGAAAAATATTTTTAAAAATACCTTGAATATTTCCCATTCTTCTTTATCCGTCAAAGCTTGAGCAGCAATTATAACCGCTAAAATTACTATGAACTGTTTCATCTAAAACAAATCGATTCAAAAATATAAAAATTAACAAGTATTAATATAAACTTTTCTTACTTTTGAAATTGTACTACAAGTCACTTTTTCAATGGCACTGAGAGAACTGTATAATTTTTCAACAGCCTTTTCCATTTTTATATGATTTTCATGTTATTTGTGAAATATTAATAGTAGAAAAATAACATTTATTACAAAATTATTTTGTTAACTCGTTTGCTATAAACAAAAATAAACAATTTAGAAATTGTCTATCAGATAAATTATTTCACACTTATAAATATTATTCACAAAAAAAATTGTCATCGTAAGTTTGTAATTAATACTTTCAAATACTACCAAATAATACCGGGAAAGGGGTTCATGTAAAGAAGCATCTCAGCGGGCCCTGGGGCGTTCACAGTCAATGTGGACTAGCAATGGGCTCATTTACATATTTTATTTATTTCACCATTAGGAAGAGCACATCATGTTAAGGCTCTGTGCAAAAAATTAGACGTCAGCGATACTCCTAAGTCGTCTAAAAAAATTATAAACATTAAACAGCACTCCTCTCCGACTTTCAGGCGCATATGAAATCTCTCGTGAGAGTACTTTGCTTGCTTATATGCTTATTATTTTTTTTATACGTTTTAGCAAACTCTAAACAGTGTTATGTTTGTGAAATAAGAACGTTTAGAAATAATTTAAACTATTCGACACAATGGACCAGAACCAGAGTAAAAAAAGCTATAAATATTGTGCGGTTCCAGAATGTAAAAGTACTACAATTGAAACATCTAACAAAACATTTATTCCTATTAATAAGGATGCAAAAAAACGGAATGGCAGAAAAGCATAAAAAGCCTCAAAGCATTCACTGATAAGTCAACATACTTTGAGTATTTTTAGGATTTAATTTTTCTTCAATCAGAATCGTTATAAAATACATTGTGAATCCATATCGAGAGGGTTATTGAAAACCACACGCTTGTATTAATCTAAATTTATTAAAAAAAGTAGATAATATTGTTCTTATAGCTTGTGGTGTTATTAATGTTCAAAATTATTTAATAAAATAATGGGTCAGTTCTTCACAAATTAAATTTTATTGAATACAGGTAATCTTTTTCAGTAGGTAGATCATCAAAAAAACTGGCGTAGGTATATTATATGTTTTAAAAGAAATTATTTTATTTGATTCAAAGTCCGGATTAGCTCTAACAAATATCGCTCTTTTTACCAGTGAGGTGCATGTGTATTTGAATCTGATGTAAACATTTGGAACCAATATTACCTGCTTCATCAAAATAAGTGTTTCTTGTTCTTTTTAACATTATGATTTAATTTCCACTACACATTCATCATAAATAGCATTTGGAGAAGCTCCTTCAATTGGGCAGTCTGCAGTTAAAAAATTTTTTTACTGAGTAACCTGTAGCGTTATCTCCATAACTTTGTCCACCAGACCAGGAATAAAATAAAACATCTGGAATCACCCTGTATATCATTTGAGAGAGCATGTATTTATGAAAATATTGGCATTTTTTATCTTTCTGACCCGAAAATAGCCAAAAACGATGTGTCGCATAGTATAAAATTATAATATAATAAACTCGTGTTTTTGATTAAAACACTCCATAATCATTAGCAAGTCCACTTCTAGAACATTTAATGAGTCTGCTTTTTTAAAATTAGGTACACACATTTTATTTTATTAACACAAAAATTTTGTAAGTAATTCAAAATAAATAAATTCTACGCCAGTCACGTTACAGTCAGAAGCGTAATGTTAGTGCACATTAACTTTCATATGCGGTGACGTCACAGTTATAGTTTTCGCCCCGCTACGGTATGCTTGTTTAATTGGTTGTATTAGGAGAACGACATATTCTATTGACATGAAATTTTCAGAATCATATTTTTATCCTTAGTACTTTGTTTCACGACAGTTAAAAATGATTTAAAAAATTTAGTAAACGAGCCCATTGAAGTAAATTTTGCATAGGTTAGGTTTTTTAATTCTCAAGGAGTCCCTGGTGCTAGCGACTTTTATTTGAATTTAATTGAATCGAAACACACTAGAGGTTTCAGAGACTTCCACAAATCTACTCTAACAGAGGTGTGATGGTTGAGTATAAGCTGCCGTTGAAGATTAACATTGAAATTTTTTGTAAGTATAAAAGTGTTTCATCATGTTTTCATTTCATTTCAATTTTTGGGTGGATGATTATATATTTTGCTGTTGATGCATTCAGATGAGAGTATGAATATTGGGCTTCCTAAACGTTTAATAACTCCATTAGCGATGTTGCAACTAGTGTCACAATTTAAAAAAGTTTATAATTGTTAATTTTTTATATGGTGGTACCTGAGATGTTCTATATGGTGGCATAGGGTGCCATCGTGCCAAGTGGATATGAAAAGTAATTTAGGTGAATGAACCATTTTTATATATTTTATCTCAATTCAACTATTATACTTATACTTATAGTTGAAAAAATGTTAACTACTATTTAATAATAATTTTCGTATAAATATAATCATATTTTGGAATAAATGATATTTTACAAGGTTTATTTTTATCAATAAAAGTGAATAATATTTTATCTAGCATAGGAATGTCGTACAATGAAAAGGTAAACAATCTCTAAATTTCTTATTTTTATTTGCGATAAACAAAGTTACTAATAATTTACATCAAATAAAAAATCATGGTGGAAAAATGTTATACTTTGTCTCTCATCAGGGATATTCTAGCTTATTATTACTCTATTTAAAAAGTAACTATAAATTTTGTATTTACCTAATTATTGTTAATTTCAATTTTAAGTTTTGATAGATAAAACTGTTCTTCCTATTATTTATTTTTTAATAATTTTATTTTTTACATTTTGGTATTGGTCCAGCTCCCGTTATCAAGAATTATGTCATTTTCTAATTTTGTTACCTACCTACTCGAATATTTCAATAACTTGGCAATGAATGAAAATGTTTTGATATTGTGAATGAAGAAATATTTTTTGTAATGATACTCTAAGAGCGCTTTCAGACGAGACAATTTGTGGCCGGCCACTAGTGTCTGAAAAGAATTGCGCGGCTAAAAATACATATAATATAATACAATATAAATAGACGCATTCTCACGAGACACAGATGAGGAATACATGGTGTTTAATGTATTTTTAGCCGCGCGATTCTTTTCAGAAACTACAGACACTCGTAGCCGGTCACGAAGTATCTCGTCTGAAAGCGCCAATGGAATCTTGTGAAGTGTACGATCCAATAACAGTTTTTTTTCAAAATGGCGATTCATTTGTTTATTTTAGAAATGTTGACTTCATTATTGTATTAAAACACTTCCTTTCATTGCAAATACCTGACTTATAGAACTCCCCATACTTAATAAGTACACTGTTTGTGCTCAATCATTCTGATTTATTTGTCTGGATGTTTTATCTAAATTAATTTTGTCACCTACACAGGAAATTTGATATGTAGGTACAGTTTTTGGAACAATACTTGTACTGGGGAAATACCCTAATCTTTTATCGGGGCTGATGCAAGGCTCTGATGGAAACGGTGGAGATATGGTGTAGCATGGAATTCCTAAAACTGTTCCCTTCGCTAGAAAAAGGAAGCTTGAGAGATTGAAACTGCCAAGCCTCTTCAACGTGCAGCTGTGTCTTAGCCAGGAGGCCAAGTATCTGGGTATAATTCTGTTAAGTTCTGTTAAGTTCCTAACCTGGAACTCACACCTACATAGCAAAACCAATAAAGGAGAAATGGCCCTAATGGCTACAAAACAGACAATAGGAAACACATGGGACTACATCCGCGGATCGTACACAATTATGTTGAGACCCATGGTTACCTATGGTGCCTTATATAGTTTGGTGGCCAAAAACAGATGGAGCCTGGAGCTATCACAACATCAGAGGCTTGCCTGTGTGCATAACGGGGTGCTATGAGAAGCAGCCCGACTGCAACAATGGAAGCCATTCTCAATCTTCTTCTTGCTCTGCATGTTAAGGTGGAAGCGAGAATGGCTGCATGTAGACTGGAATGAAGAAGCCAATACCAATAGTCATTCCAAAATCACAGATGTTATCACAAACTCGCTTTTTGAAATGAGAAGTGATAACATGTTGCCAACATTAACGACAACCAACCATACCGTATCCAGCTAAACTGGGATGGGCTGGAAGCATATGCAGTTAGGAAAGAACGTTGGTGTGGTACCCAGACGGATCCAATACACCATATGGTTCTAGACCCAGGTGAAATATCCACGCATCGTTGGGGAAGTTTGCATCTGTATTCCAGGCAGAAATCTAGGCTATCGACACTTGTTTGCAATTGAATATCGAAAGGGGGTAAGGAGATCAAAAGATCCTTATGCTCTCAGATAGTCAAGTAGCACTAAAATATCTAGCATGTCCCCAGATTACTTAAAGACTGGTGTGGGACTGCCTACAAAAACTAATAACCCTGGCAAACCATAATAGAGTACCTAACTCTTATGTGGGTCCTGGGGAACAAGCATTGTATAGTCAATGAAAAGGCAGACACCCTAGCAAAGCTCTGTGCTGAAACTGCGCTCACTGGTCCCGAACCAGTATTTGGGATACAAAATAAGCTGCTGCACGTGGTTGTACGTACATCTCGATGAATTCAAACTTAACATCAGTCGTACCGGAGATACGTGCCAAAACAGGAACACTACAATCTCCTGGTCAAAAAACCTTAGGAGACGCTGACTAACGAATTATTAAACCTCAGCAGGGCCCAGATAAGGAGAGTGAAGGGATTACTCATAGGTCACTGTACCTACCATAAGGAAGCACATGCATATAATCGGCTTGTATATGGGGTTGTGCATGGAAGAGGAGGAAGCAACCTCTCGCATTATCGCATTATTGGAGATACAGGACTATAGAGCATCCAAAGGAGGATTTCTCCAAGAAGTTAGAGTTTGCGTATTGCTATTGTCTTCTATGGTACAAGGCACCTGTGGCAAAATGTGTGCCGAATCCCGTAAGACAATGTACCACAAATCACGAATAATAGACTCGACAAACAGAGATTTTGTATTAGGTGTAGTTTTATTTACGTTTGCGATAAGTTCCTTTTCTTTTTGGCTTCCTGCTTAGATTCGTTTTTTGAGGGTCTACCTAAACAGAGCTATAGAAAAAATTAAAACGCTTTAAAACCTATTTTTATTTTATTAAAATAATGGCAGTTTTTATTACTGCTATAAATAGTTTAAGTTTATTATCGTAGAACGAGCATTGTACAAGATCCACTGAATGTCTATTTACTCAAACTTTATGGACGAAAAATCCCATCTCTATACTAGGTAGGTATTTACTCCTTACAATTTACAATACGATGCTAAAAAAGAAGAAGCTGTCTACAGATTATGACATCCAATGACATCTCATCTCAACAATAACATTTAAGAATATTCATATATAAATGAAGGAAACTTTATTTTAATTAATATTCGAACATATTTTATTGAGTACTATGGAATCAAGTACCTACTTAGGGGCATCGGAAGAACATGTCCATTATGATAATCATAAACTAGTAGCTGGAACAGCAATTAAGTTGTTTGAAGTTGATGGTATTGATGAAAATATATTTTGGTTAGACATGAAGAATTGTTCAGGTATATTTAAATAACTATAGTATAAAGTATTGTTGGTATGTAGGTATTATCGAAATACTAATTTACAGGTACCATGGATGAAATAACATTTTCATTACTTCCTAACATACAATATATTAGCATGGAAAAGTGTGATATACAGAGCTGTCCTAAGACATTTTCTCCAATCTTGGAACTAAAAACATTACATATTAATAAAAGCTGCTTTCCATTGGACCACAATACATTTGAGGGGAATAAAGGAATCACAACCTTGCATATACAAAATATTAAATCACCTATAAATGCTTGTTTTCAATATTTAAATAAATTGGAGACTCTTTCTTTTGAAGGATGTATATTTGGAACTATAAGTAGGGATTTCTTTACTGGATTGACCTCATTAAAAGGTCTTTCCCTTTCAAAATGTCAAATAGAAGCAATCAACATTGAAGCTTTTACAGATTTATCAATGTTAGAAGGACTTGATGTGAGAGATACTGAAATAGCTGAAATAAATCCTGACATTTTTACTAACCTATCAAATCTTAAATTTTTATCGTTTCATCACAATAAAATTGATCCTGAAATAGATTTTAACATTCTTAAAAATGTGGAATCTCTGCAAACCATTCATTTGGATACCAATGTTTATAAAACTTTGAATTTTGATAATTTTTCTGGTTTAAAAAATGTCAAAATTGGGTATATTGATGGTGAAGAAAATCTTTCAGATGAAGAAGTGATAGAAAAATTAAAATCAAAAAATATAACTACTGAATATGTATTTTGTGGCAGTATTGATTATGATAGTGATGAAATGCAGGAATGTTATTAAGTGCAAAAGAACTAAAATGAATTTTAACCTGATTGGGTTATTGAACAGTTTTAGAAATATCAAGCATAACAGAATTACCAACACATATAGCGTATATATCTAGACAAAGAAGCACAGTAGTGATTTATCACAGCTTTTAGTGTTATACTTCGCAAAAGTTGAGACTATTGAAAGTATTTCAGGAATATACTACAATATTGTCTTGAAAATTAATTATTCAACCAAAAATTGAAATCTAAAATATTTATTAAATGAAAATATTATTGAAATTTATAAGCAAGTTATTGAAAAATATAAATAAACAGGAATAGCTTGGTTTTATTAAATTCTAAAAAAATTACTATAATAAATGTGTAAATCTCCTTAATAATTATAAATATACTGATGTTAAATAATAATGGCATGAAAGCAACAAATAGAATATGTTCAATTAGAGACCTAAGGCCCATTATGATCACTTGAATTTACTCTGAACCAATACACCTCCCCTCACCACTTCCAGTATCTTATGAAGGTCGTTATCTTATTTGTTCATTAAGTGTGACTTCTTCATAAAATCATGTCTCATTCTTGGCAGGGGCCATCATTTAAAATTCTGAATCTCCGAAAATTTGCTCCTAATGTACAATTTTCCCTGAATGTACCAAATATCACATTCATGAGATGGTCTTCAAATAAATGATATCATTTTGTAAATGTTATTTTAATATGTTATATAGACAAATAACGTATAGGTACATTAAAATGGGTAGAGATCAATTCTGTCCAGATATGATAAATTAACAAAATATAGATCAAGTTAAGTCTGAAACTTCTTAGATGCATATAAAAATGGTGTATCATTACAAAAAAAGCCATTATTTACATTTTTTCACTTAAAATAATTGTTAAAAAGGTGTAGAAAGAATATTACATCCAATAATAATAAACAAAATAGCTTATTGAAGTTGAATAAATTCAATTTCTCAACTGTATATACAGGAATGGAATGAAAAACATTTTTTTCAGTCTTGGTGGGGAGAATAAAATTTTGTTGACAAAATTGGAGACATGGAATCTCCAAATCTTTCAGTAAAAGAGTCTTTGTTATTTCTAGATCGCATTTCAATCACTTTATCATAAAATCTTGACAATTTTACAGAACTTGAAGTTCCAGCGGCCAAGTACCTAGTTTGTCTGCAATCCATCAAGATTTCATCACATCCCAAGTGACTTGCCATATGTTCTAGACGTGTTTTCCTATCATCAACTTGATCTACTTTTGTACCTTGAATAAAAAAATTCAAAATTTGTCTTTAAAATTTTTTAATATATTACCAATTACAATATAAGGCATTGAAGTTTGTCCTATGAAACTCTCTTGGTCAAAATCATCTGTTAAACTAAAGTTCACTATTGGAATGTTTAAACTGTTTGATTCTTTGATATCTCTTCTATTTCTTCCAATCTCTTTAACCCATTTATGTAAATTTTTTTCGGATTTTTGATTTGTTAAATCATGAACTAATATAGCACCATGACAGGGATGGTAAAATACTGATCTGACATTTCTATGAGCATGACTACCTCCAATGTCCCAAAACTCTACGAAAAATGTTTTTTGTTCTTTCATACCTTCCTTATACTCATGTAATTTAACTTCAACAGAACAACCAACAGTCCAACTTGGCGATCTAAGTGGTTCATTATGAGCAGCTAAATGTACAAATGAGGTTTTACCTACTCCTGAATCGCCTAAAACTAATATTCTTACTCTGTCAATAGCAGACATTTTATTAATTCAGTTTTTATAAAATTTCAGACTTCAAATAAGTTAAAGTTACTTTTACTTACTTAACCTTAATAATAATACGTGTCTGTCTGTCTGTCATCAAAAGTTCTTCTTTTTTATTAGAACTATGTTACCTACCACACTAATTGGCCTCGCTCGTGCTGCTGTGTTACAAAAGATTAAAAAAACAATTTTTCTATTAATAAAAACTCTAATTAATATTGTACATTGAGTTTAACTGTTTGATAATTTGATTATTATAGCCTTCTAAAACAGGTTTACCAGCTTTGTAGCTACAAGTTTCAAACATGTGTTGTAAAGGTGTTTGATACCAAATATTCTTAATAGTTTTATTTTCCAAATCCAAGGTATTCAGCTGCAAGACACCAAAATGGAAGAAGTGACCATCACTTTGTACACATTGTAAAGTAACTGGGTCTTTTAGGATTTTTGCATCGTTCTAAAATTTCAATAATTGAAATTACATGAATTCAAATGTATTGTATATCAATTAAATACCCCATATTTTTGTCTAGCATAACTTGCTGCCACTGTAAATGTCTTCAAAAGGGATCTACCAAAAATTTGATCTTCTGTGACTTCTTCCTCATATAAATTAGTGACAGATTCTTTATCAAAATATATAAAAAGTGTATGTGGGTGATGTGCCTTCACTGATGGTTTAATAGCTGGAAAATAAATAAAATGATCATTAACAATGATACAATACGTATTTATAGTTTATATTACTTACGATATATATCCCTCAATTTATAAATATTTTCTTTGTTAAATGTTATAAATGGTTCAATTGGATCAATCACAGGAAGATCTATATTCTCTGTAGAAGTATCAGTTATAGGAGATAAAGGTTTCACAGATGAAAGAACAATGTCTCCACTTAGTGCAAACTGGGCCAACTTTCCACTTTTCTCGAAAGGAAATGAAAAAAATAGATCTTCAAATACATATCTTTGGTTAACCAACTTCTGTTCACTAATAGATTCAAGGAGTTGCAGTAATTTACGAGTCATTAATTTGCTAAAAATATATAAATAATAATTCAAAATAATCATCCAAATTTAAAAAGTTACTTTCTTCTTTCCTGGGTTATGCCATATACTCTAGGGAAATTCCATGCAGGTCTACTGGGATCTTTTATTTTTGGTAACTTCTTCTGTTCAGCATCAAACAAATGAGAACTAAGAATTACATTCTTAGAAACTTTGTCTACATCTTTTGGCACATCCTTCAATTTGAAGATTTCTGGTAATCCCTCCTGAATTTGAACTGTATTAGTAACTATTCTTGCTTGGTTTAAGCCTTCTAATAATACATTATTATCCTTAATAGATAATAATGGTTTATCATGCCAATCTGGATGAGTTTGATCCAATGGTTGGGGTTTCTTTTTGTAGCCTATGACTTCAACTCTAAAATAAAATAATAGCAAACTTTTGGCCAAAAAAATACGTTCAACTTACTTTTCAAAAACTCTTTTCTCAATTAGAAAATCTTCAGGTTTATACAGAGGAATATTTTTAAATTTAAGTACCTTTTCTGCTCCAGTTTCAATGGGTTTACGTTTACCCTGAACTACCCAGTGTTTGTAAAAGTGCCATCCTATGTGTTGAACACGCAATACTGGAGTTTTTCTCATATTTGTAATGTAATATTCTTAAACAGCTAAAAATCTCGTTTTATAATAAAATAAAATAATGCATAATAATCTGATATTAGCTTCGACTTCTTTTACAATTGAGAAAATTGTGTACTTCATTTTAGCACGATATACAGCTAACCTTCTCCATTAACAGTTATTTTGTACACCAGCACACCTCTACATTAGAGTTCTTTGATTAGAGCATAGAGAAATTATTATTACTCTATGGATTAGAGTATTTAGAGTCAGTAACTTTTTGGATTGCGCGAGTCGGAGGGTGTGCTGTGGTCGGAGGCTCCGAGGCGCAAACGAGTGCCATTGATTTGTTTTGTATGCAGATAAAAATTGTAGTGCATGATTCGGTTGCATTTTCGAATCAAAATCACATACTTGGTGAATCCCAGCTTTCAAAATGAATCTTGATATCATAACTAATTGAATGCAAATATATTGTTACCATTGTATGAAATAATTTGAAGCTATCCAAAGCTGCTACACTCTTTACTATGAATGTTTTTAATGTAGATAAATAAGATAGACCATAATATACTTTTCTGTCATGAAAAGACAAAATGTAAGAACATTGTCATTAGTTGTATGTACTTTTACCTATCTATTAATTGGAGCTGCTGTATTTGACGCTTTGGAATCTAAGGAAGAAGAGAAACGAGATGCGCTGCTTAAAGGTAAATTATATTGTTAAGAATTAATTCTATAGGTAATAAATTTGTATTTTAGTTTCTTCAACTGCCATTAAGAAAAAGTACAATATATCTGAAGAAGATTATCGAATGATGGAGCTTGTTATAATTGAATACAAACCTCATAAAGCTGGACCTCAATGGAAATTTGCTGGAGCATTTTATTTTGCAACTGTTGTTTTAGCTATGATTGGTTATGGTCATTCCACCCCAGTTACAGCAGGTGGAAAAGCTTTTTGCATTGGATATGCCGTGGTAATTATAATGAATCACATGAATACCCACATGTTACTTGATATATCAATGTGTAATTTTAGATTGGTATTCCTTTGGGTCTAGTTATGTTCCAGAGTATTGGTGAGAGACTTAACAAGTTTGCTTCAGTTGTTATAAGACAAATTAAAAAATATCTACATTACCAAAGAATTGAAGCTACTGAAATGAATTTAATGTTTGCTACAGGCATGTTATCATCAATTATTATAACTACAGGTGCTGCTGTGTTTTCTCGATATGAAGGTTGGACATACTTTGATAGCTTTTATTATTGTTTTGTAACACTGACTACTATTGGATTTGGTGATTATGTAGCTTTACAGGTAATAAAGCATCCTACATTTGATTATTTTTTGGTGAATTATTTTGGTTCCTTTTTAGAATGATAATGCTCTTATTGAAAGACCTGGATATGTAGCATTAAGTTTGGTTTTCATACTGTTCGGTTTAGCTGTTGTAGCAGCTAGTATTAACCTACTTGTGCTGCGTTTCATGACAATGTAAGTTAAATTTTTTATTACAATGATATTCTGTAAAATACATATGTAACTTATTACAGGAACGCTGAGGATATTCGTCGCGAAGATCAAGACATGCAATCGTCTTCACACCATGTTTTAACTTTAGACGGCGAATTAATGTCAATAAATGGAAGATTATTATCGGGGCAACCTTTGTTACCAGAAGGAGAATTGGACCAAACTTCTGTTTGTTCATGTAACTGTTTGGGATTTAATCATGCAGAAAATGAAGAGTTACTACTTGATGGAAGTTACTATCCTTCAAATTCCATTTTAGGTTCTAGTTTTAAGATTAAGCGAGCCTCAGTTTGATTATACTTATGTTAATTGGATGTTTTATATTTTTGTTTTTATTAAAAATCACTGTAAGATAGTTGGTTGTGAATATTGTTTTCATTTAAATTAATAATGGATATCATTAATTTCCCAAAATGAAAAAAAAATTTAGAATATACCATAAAGGAACATACAGAAGATATATTTGAGTAAATATAATATAAAAACGATTACAAAATGGCTGGATCTAAATTTTAAACTTATATATTTTCTCGTGGTCTACGAAATTTTCTAGATTATCTAAATTATCCCACCAAAGCCTTAATCTATGTTTTAAAATAATCAAAAACCATGGGGTGAAAGGATCCCTCATGGTTTTAACAAATTCGTCTAGTTCGTCTCTAGGTACGTAACTAATTTCGCATATTTCGTTTGAATTTGGTTTAATCTTTAAATCGCCCTGTAGACAAAAAACGTAATCTAATTCATGCTCTCCCCAAATACCATCCCCTTCGTCTTTGTACAGTATCCTAGTCATGTATTGAAGCTTATCCAACGATAACTGTTCCTTCGGGATACCGAGTTCGTAGTTTAGTCTTCGAACGGCTGCTTTTTTAACTCCGATTACGCCTTCGGCTTCTTCTGGATAATCGGCTATAGGATGACTGCAGCATGCATTAGTGTAAGTATTAGCGTATGTTACCTAGAATTAGAATTAATTGCATTGAAAAATTTTAATAGCTTGGCAAAAACAATTATGGAGTGTTTAACAATATCCGATTTTTGGTATTTTGTTAAAATAGATTAAGTACTTATTTGCAAAAATTTAAGCCGAATATTTCATAAGAAAACTGGAAATTAAGAATTCCTAAATGTTTGCAATTCTCACTACAGATATGTCACAAACCTGTAGATGAAGTTAGCCACTTTCTGATTATATTCTTTATGAACTAATAGCCAGTTACAATAATGCCATTCGAATTTTAAGTTTGGAGAACTGTCAAAGTCTATAATATATGAGTGTTTTGTTTTGCTTGTACAAATTTCATGTTTTATACTGTACAAACACAACAGTTAGAACACCTCGTAAAAAGTTTGTAAGTGTGTAAACAGTAAAAGTTGAATTAAATTTATGGTTTGAGACTATTAGAAGAAAAAATAAAATACCTTTGTGGAAGAAAATATTTATTTCGAATTTGGAGATAAAAATGTTAAAAACATGTTAGTAGTGTTAGAATCCTGAGAGATGTGTGGGAACCACAAACCATCCATAGTGGGTACACTACATTTTTGTTATTCATGCATTGCATCTTACGTTAAAAGGTAAATATAGATCCAACTAAAAGGATACAATCATACTTTTGGTAACCAATTGTTTAATGTATTACTAAGTCAAAATGAAGCTCCACATGTTAACTATCACAACATATGGGTAAACTATGAATGTTCAGATGGTCTTTAATTTCATCTAGTTTATTTAAGTGATCCCACCAAAGTCTCAATCTATGTTTTAAAATCGATTGAAACCAAGGAGTGATGGGCCCACTTAAAGTAGGAACATATGCATCCAGCTCCCCTCTAGGTATAAAACTAACTTCAGATACTTCCTTTGGATTTGGTTTAAAAGTGAATTTAAATTTTAAATCTGTTTGCAGAAAGAGTACATAGTTTATTTCATGTTCACCCCATTTGCCATTGCCTTTGTCTTTGTAATATATTCTTGTAATGTATTGCAGATTATCTAATAGGATTTTATCTTTTCTGATACCTAGTTCATAATTTAGTCTTCGTACTGCAGCTCTTTTTACACCAAAAGCATTAAGCTCTTCATTTTCCCCAGGGAAATCAGCCACAGGGTGTTCAATACATGAATTTGTGTAATATTCAGGGTACATTATCTGAAATAATTATTATGATCAAATGAAAAAATTCGATTTGAAAATATTCACAAATGATCTGTAAACAGAAATAATCAGAAGAATTGTACAAAGAACATTGTATTGGGTTTTATCATTGTTATTCTTACTGTTCTGGAATGTTTTTCTGTGGCTATAATAATTATTACCCAAGTTCTTAACATTTATATAAACATTTGAATAAAATAGCTTTCACTCACCTTATGTGATGATCTTTTTTGTAAAAGTAAATCACCTCTCTTGTTAAACAAAAAAACACTAAATGCTCTATGCAATGGTATATCTCCATTTGGTTGTACCAAGTGACATTCCTTCTTATTTGCTAGTCCAATAATTTTATCATTTGTATCTACTAAGAAACATTTTTCATTTAACAAAGCTTCTTGTGTTGGATCTATGGATTGTTCATTTGAATTAATTAATGTAGTTGAAAATGGTCTACTTATTGCACGATTAACTGAAGCTCTTATTGCAGTCAACATTGTATTTTAAAGCTAAAAAAGTGTTAGGAATAAACTAAATATTCAAAGAATAATATGTAGATTATTCAAAAATGCTTACTTTTTATATTATACCTCTATATATTATGCAAGTTTCTAACAAACGTGTTCCTACCTTAATTATTTTCCACTTCGGACACTTGTTCCAGATCAAGATTAACTATTCATATATTATGTACGAAATTGTTTATGTATTTATAAGTATCAAAAACAATGACATATGAGCATGAAAAAGTTAGTAATCATGCAATAATAAATTATTTTTGTCATATTTCATGAAAATTACATTATGTTATTTATAAACATTTATATTTCAAAATCTTTTAATCCCCATATTATATTAACCTTGGAATTACGGAATTTTTTTTTATAAATACCTAATTCATATAATTGCAGACTGTCAAAATTGTGACATGAATGACATGATCACATGCATGATGGATGGATCGACGATCACATTGGATCACATCTGACACATCACCCATCACATCACCAAGAAACCGTCGCCTGTGGGCCTCTGCGATGTATGTACCCAAGGATCTAACATCCTTGGTATGTACCGAACCATTACCGATAAGTTTGTATAAACCAAACTGCTATCGCCTAATCCACGTCCACGATGCCTAATCCTATCACTATCACAAAACTTAGGATCCTATCATAGATAATATAGTGTTATGAATCATGGATTATGATATGATTATTTATTCTTCTTTTTCAATTTTAATGTTAATTTCTCTTCCGCCATTTTTTATTTTGTCTATGGTTTCCGCCTCCTGCTCTGTCATTTTCTTCTTTCCTCTTTCTCAGTTCAACTTGAATCGTGTGGCTCAGCGCTGATCAATTTTGAATTATATCTATTAAATTGATTATCTCGGCCAGAAATAAGTAAAAATGGTAATTATGCTTTTAAGTTATTAACTATTAACTCTCAATTTTTTAAATTGTATATTTGTTGAAAAATAATTTAAAATTTTTTGAGGTTATGTGAGCACATGTTTCATTATACATGAATATTTTTTACTTGTAGGCATCTGTAGAAAAAGGAAATCCTGAAAAACCTGGACAGGAAACTGCCCCAATCCATCATATCAGGATCACTTTAACCTCCCGCAATGTTCGTTCCTTGGAAAAAGTTTGCTCCGATCTTATCGAAGCAGCCAAAAAACAAAAGCTCAGGGTCAAGGGACCAGTACGTATGCCCACCAAAATCTTAAGAATCACAACTCGTAAGACTCCTTGTGGTGAAGGTTCAAAAACTTGGGATAGATTCCAAATGAGAATCCACAAGAGAGTTATTGATTTACATTCCCCATCAGAAATTGTCAAGCAAATTACTTCTATCAATATCGAACCTGGTGTAGAAGTTGAAGTCACCATTGCAGATGCTTAATTATTTTACATGTAACATTTTGTAAGTAATAAAGTGTTATTTACTTTCTTAATTTAATTTTTGAGGGAAATATTAGTTTTCCATCAAAAACTTACCTTTATATCTCTCAATCATGAAAATACTTGATTTTTAAGCAACTGTGTACCATTTATAGAGCAAATAAGGGATTCCATAAGATTTTGCTTCTTGTACTCTTAAAATACTGATACAAAAATTACTGTTTCTGCTGAATGCGCAAACTAGAACAGTAACTATTAAGACCTTAAACAATTTGACCAAATTTGAATGCATTCATGTAATTTTTTTACAAGCTTTCAAAAAGAATTTTTGTAGTTTTGATGTGTCAATACTATTTTAAAACTTGTTCATTTGACCTGAAGAAACTCCAACATTGATAAACTTTTATAAAGTAATAAATAAAAAGAGTTTTGATATTTAAAAAAGGTACTTACTAATTTGAAAACAGTACACTGAAGAAAATGTTGAAAAATGACTGGGCATGTATTTTAGTTCTAAATATTTGGTTTTCTTCCTTGCCAAAGTTAAACTTTGTACCTATATTTTCAACCTTGCTGGCTATTTTTTGAATCTCTGGATATTGGTATGAGTGGCATGAAACATGAGTTGATTTCACCAAAGCTTGTTTAACAAACAAACAATGAAAAAAGGCTTCAGTAAGTTGAAAAACAATAAAATCGCCTGTAGTTTGTGGACCTAAGATATAGAAAGTCTCAAACTCAAAAAAATTACTATTGAAATTATTTCTTGAATCTTTTGAAGTATATAATTTAAATTTCATTTCTGATCTAAGTTTCTCAGCTGAATATGATGTTATGAAATGCTTTGTTAAAAACTTACCAAAAAGAACAATCAAATACTTAAGTCAGCAAATACAAAATTCAATAAAAACTTTGAACATACCACTTCAATATTGTGCAAAATAAAATTTTTCATAATAACATTGTTGGTATCACCTAAACAATAACCCCATTTCTATTAATCTAGATTGAATAATTGAAAAATATTGTTCACACAAAGCAACATGAAACTACAACTGGTATACCCGAAACTCCGACGTAGATAAGCTTTGGACTAGGCCAGTTCCGAATTTGTGGAAGGATGTATTGTAAAAACCTCTTATACTTTTTTTTGCACAATATACAATGACTCTCCATCTTGTAAATATGATTGAATTAATAAAGTATTCTTAATTGATCTAAATTACCAAAGTTCAATAGAACAGCTATAACATATTTAGTGAAACATCAGAACAAACAGCTTTAAGAATAGGAAAAATAAGATGAAAGCTGAACAAATGGGAAGTTTGTTTTCCAGGGTTAAAAAATAATATAACTCATCAGTTTTAATTTTTATTTTTATTCTTTTTTTGAAATAAATTACAAAATGTTATAATGCCAAAGTTACAATTAGAAAATAAACTTGACTAGAAAAATCAATAGACTCGATAGTCAATATTCTACCAAACATTAAATACTTACAAATCTATTTTTATACACATTAACAGACTTGACGCATTGTACATGGAAATTAACACAAATTATACATACTTTCTTCATCATAGAAAGTTGTCAATGTCAAATAATAAATAACAGTACAAGATAGATATATATATTATGTTGGTTTGAGTTTAGTACAATTCAAACGTTTGTTTTTAATATTGGTTACAGAATTTGTTAATTAACTATATACCTTAACAGACACATATATAGCTTAAACTGATATAATTTAATCTAGTTAAATTGAGCTTTAAATATTGGTTGGAAAATGTTTTACGCAATATTTGAGCATACATATATTTTGATTTATGGCTATTAACACTTTCACACACAAATCTTTTTAAAACCTAATTGTCTAAATTTTCAAAAGATTACTAGTAAATGTATAGAAATTAAAATTATAAAGAAAATTTATTATCATACAATGAAGATTTTTTTTATTGTAAAACAACTTTAAGTTGATCTTAATCAATTATTAGCCAGTTAACTCTGATGTTTTAAAAATAATCCACCAGAGACCGCACTAGTGGGGGGTATGATTTGATTTTCCAATTGACACCAACATAAACCGAACCTAATAAAAATAGAATTATTGGATGATTATGTAGCTGGAGCGAAATTTAAATTAGCACAAGTTGAAAATCATCTTGTTCCAGATTTAAAATGATGTTGTGGTTTAGCTGTTTCTGGTAATATAATATACATTTACACCTCTATGTCTGAAATTGATAGTAAAAGTTTCATTGGTGGCTATTATTGAATTTAAAAAAAGCTCAAATTCTCATATTAAAAATAGTATTCTATGTTAATTTCCGTAGTAAATGCGTTTATATGCCAAGTACTTATTTTTTTAGCTAAAATGGATGATTGTATACCAATAACTTGATTTTTAAAATTTCGGATTATTGTTTTGATGGTATATTAGAAATAATAAAGAAGATGGAGAGATACAAAATATGTCTTAGGAATGTATCACATGAAATGCAAGTAAAATAATTTGTTAATAAAATATGGGTTTAGAAATTTTAAGCGAATCTTAATGTCGAAATAATAAAGAAGATGGAGATACAAATTATGTCTTAGGAATGTATCACATAAAATGCAAGTAAAATAATATGTTAACAAAATATGAGTTTAGAAATTTTAATCGAATCTTATAATGTCGAAACACACAGATCAGTCGAACACAAAATATCTATTTGAAAATTTAAATATAAAACAGTGAAGCACACACGATACTTGTAAATATATTAGTTAAAAAGGAAATAATGCAAAACATAGTTGAAGAAGTTGTAACAAATATTGTTTGTGGATATGTTAGCTGGCTATTTCAGTTAGCAACGACCTTAATCTATACGTCTTCTTATTATAATTGTGCATTCAACCTCTTTTTAATGCATATTTTGTGGCAGACTTTTTTTGTTCAACATTTTTTGACTCGAAATTTCTTAAACCCAACAAAAATACATAAGACTATCCTACAAATGGTACTGAAGCTACTTTTTTTTACTGTAAAGCGCCATATATTTTATTTACACATTAAATGTATAGTTATATTCCAGACTCTGATCATACAACTCATTTTTTTGCAAATTGAACTTAAATATTTAATAATGGCTAAAAAATGGGAGAGTAAAATACCTCCTTGTTAATATTTAAATTACTATAAATTTTTTTAGACATAAATTTACCAAAAGTGAAAGTATTATTATTAAGAATCTTATGGTCAGAATCTGTATTACCTATTATCTCCTATTAATAAATGTCCTTGGTTGTTCTTCATTTTTGAACAAGTTCTTTCCATACTGGTGTATAACAATTTTTTACAACCTTTGCTTCATCATTATACACTATATGAAAAATTATTTTTAACGCACAAGTAGGCAATACAGTAAGAACAATACGGTTAAAAATATTCAACTTTTTTTTTAATAATAGGTAACTGAAAAAAGTCACTAAACAGAAATTTTCACTTTTCATTACAATTCATCCGCTAATTAGTCAACCTGGCTTACATATGCACATATTTGGTTGCCTATCTTCCGACAACTCAAACGTTGCTAAAACTTATAAATAAATAATTGAAGTAATCCCATGGGTTGAACCAAATTAGTCAGATTTTTTATTCTTAGTTATTTTTAAAGATATCTCAATCCAATTTTCTTCACTAAGTTTAGTGTTTGTTTTTGTTATTGCTAAGTGAATGGTTATGATGATATACACTTTTTTTCAATTGATCCCTTTATTTTTATAAAAAGTTTTAGGAAGTATTTTAAATAATTTGGATGCAATTATTAACGTAAACATAGCAGATTTACTGCTGTTACTTGTATTTCATAGCATGTGCTATGAAAAATATGATACACACTACATTTTTGTTATAACAAATATTATTTAGACATTAAATGCCATTAGAGCACATCAAGATTTTTCTGATTCACTTGAAATTGTCAATTTTCACCTAAGAATTGTTTTAATTTATCTTTCCCTGTGCAAACTTGGAAAATGCAGAAGGTTATTAAAATCTAACATTCTATCATCAAATATTTTGAAAAGGTCTAAAAATATTTCTTCCATGTCCAAATCATAAGAAAATGTTTTCTACTAGTATATAATACTTACTCACTAATGATATATAAACACGTTTATTATCTTAGAACATTTGAGCAAACATCTAACTTTGATATAAACATTATTTATTGACTCTAATTATTTTTTTTCTACTGAAGAAATCCTAAACGTTACGTAAAAATTGGCTAGGTGAATATGTTTTGTATTTTTTAATGATTTGAAACCTAATCATAGAGTTGAAAACCATTCCGTTAAATTGTCATATTATATAGGGTAGCTCGAGTTTAATTCCCACTACAGGAATCTCCTAAACTGTAAAAGATACACAATCGGCTAAATAAGAGAAAAGTTACAAGAAGTCTGGATATTTCCGACTAGTTGCAGTCGTTGCAGATATATCCCATCTGGTCGACCGTTTTGCGCTCCTATTTTCCTCTTAAAGTAAATAGGATTTTCGGAGTGGAAAAGAAAATAAATCTTAATTTGTGATAAAGAGTGGTGAATTGGTTAGGTTAGGTTATGTTGGGGATTCTAATCTTTGCCAGTCCTAAGTCTGGAGAATGTGGGAAGGGAAGATTGTTTTCCAATAATATCTGGAGCTACCTATTTATCGGGGCGCAAACAGGCTGACCTCGGGTTAAAGGGAAGGGTTTACCTTACGAGGGAAATTATAGTACCACAAAACTGCTGGGTGTATATCTGCCGGATTCTAGTAGGCGTATCTCACCCTGTATAAAGGAAAGCATTTGCAGTGCTGATAGTTATTACAGTGAATACTAAAATGGAAATCCACTATAATTATTGAAAAATTTTCTTCAAGTTTGTTTATAAAATATGAAGTGATTTTGAACAGAATGGATTTCAGGTCAATGAGTATGGGAGTAGATTGAGATTACTTTGTTATGAACTTTATTTAATCTATGACTTTTTTGTTAGTGGAAAGTTGACAATTTTGACGACAGTTAGGTTAGAAATTTCCTGCTTAGTACTTTGTTCGGTGTAAGTATAGAATATTTGCCTATATAGTTATAAATAGAGTCATTTGCATGCTATCTTTGAGCTGAAAGTATCAATTTTGGTTCTGAAGTATACTCATATATAGGTACATATTTGTAAAAATATTTGATACATAATAAATATAATAAAAGTTAATTTAAACCTTAATAAAATTATATCAACATAAATAACATTACTTAGACTTAGAAAAATACTCTAAAAGAAAACAAATAACTTACAAAAAGAAAAAATATTAATTCACGAATAAGAGGGCTCACCGAAACACATTTTTCATTAAATCAATTATTTCAATCGAAATTAGTTTCCTTTAAGACTGTCAATTGAAAATTATTATTTATTTCTAAATAAATTTTGTGAAATGAGAACTATTCATCAAATATATTTTTGTTCAATTTTAAAGGAAAGCTAACTTGCTTTTTTCCATTGAAAAATACTTGCTTTTTTCCATTGAAAAATACTCTTATAGATAAACCCCAACTAAATAACAATCGTACCACAGACGAACTGCAAAGGTTTTTCAAAAAA
>CAJUYI010000586.1:21742-80174 GCA_910591695.1 Galerucella pusilla | reverse complement strand
GTTGATACTAGTATCTTGAAAAACATATTTTTTATCAACACCAACCACTTGTTACTTCAGATTTGGTATTTCAAGGTCGATACTTCCCAAAAATATGTTGCGCCATCTAATTTGTAGTAATCTAATTCAATTTAGAAGAAACCTACTATTTTGCAGAATCGTTGAGCTGATACTCGTTGGAACGACCAAAACATTCTTGAACGCCCGAATCAGTCCATAATCGTTTCATCGCAGCTAAGAGTTCTTCTGAGAATGGTTCTGTGTCTTCCATCCTTTGTATTACGTCAAATACCATTTTGCCGTCTATCTGAAAATCGAAAATCAATTTTAATGTAAAAAAACCTCAAACCTCCCACTGTTAAACCTCATTTTTTAAAAACCAGGAGGAGTGATTTGAATTTAAGTTGGCAATTCTGTAGACCTCTAATTGGTCAGATTCAGCCCAGTTTCACACAACACTTTTTAATATTGAAATCAGCTGATAGTTTTCATTTTTGATAGTTCTGACAGATAAATAAATACCTAAATATTGGATGAAAAACCAAAAATATTCTGAAGCAGTCGGTACATTACTACTTTACATTTCTTTTAAAGTAGTAAAGTCGGTTTAGCGTGTATTAAGGGAATACTGAGGTGCAGAAAATATTGGTGGAATACCTTTAAATGAACAAGAAATTGGTAGTGACAATTGACAAGTAATTTTTTAACGCGTGGACGTCATAAATGTGAATGAATCTGATTTAGGTTGATTCCCAGCTTTAGGTTAAAGGCAGATTCATGTAAAAAAATGGTACTAACCTCCCTCTCGTTATTTCCATAACTAATTCCAAGATTCGGCATCGACCGTAAAATAGCTACCAAGGACTGAATTGTATTGCTGTAAACCACCGGTCGATACTGTTTGTGATCCTCTGGAGTGAAGCCACTTTCGTGTATAATTCTGAAAATGAGAAGAAAACATTATAATTTTATACTAAATACCATAATATTGAGCTTTGAATATTTGACCGATACTATCAGGGACCGTATTCTCGAATACGGGTGTTTATGGGTGAACTGCTCACTTTCTTTCTTCCCAATTCTCTTCGTGTAGGTACTAAAGCTGTCGTGTCCCGTGAGTATCTGGCTCAAGTAGTATCATAACGTCCTATGCTCAGTCACGTAGCTATAATATAGCTATATATAGCTTTTACATGGGGAGGGTTTTGGTTTTTTTCATCTGATAGGTTTAGAAGGGGAAAGCTTTAATGAAGGCGCCGCCCAAGGCAAAAAAAAATCGAGTGCCACGACCTAAAGCAATTTTTCAAGTTCAAGAAATAATGTTTTTTTTTAAATTATTTGTTTGACTTTTTAATTATTTGTTTGACTTGGCTATTTCTAAAAGTATTTTTAAACATCGTTTTTCGTTCCTTCTGCCGTCCCTTCGCCGGCACCACCTCAGCCTCTTGGCTCCTCTTCTCCTAACATTTTGACTACAGCCTATTCAGCCAATCCGTTCCCTGTATTAGCTCATAGAGGTTCTTTACTGGTTGGTTGTAGAAGTCTTCTGGGGCTGTATTCTTGACTGTGGGAGTAGAGCTTTCCGAGAGAACACATAGTTTGTCTTTATTCAGCCTGGCTACTCTGTCACTGCAGTGACAAAGACAAAATATTTGTTCTCTCGGGAATCTTCACTCCCTTAGTCAAGAATACAGCTCCTGGAGTCATTTGGGGTCTTCCATTTAGTTTTTGCCTGCTGTGGTCCAGCGTCTCACAGTTGCATAGTATATGCAGAGCTGTTTCAGTGTCCTTTTTGCATCTCCTGCATGTGAGGTCTCCGTTATACAGCCCTATTTTGTTTAGGTGCTCCTTTGTGGGAAAGTGTCCCGTAAGAAGCCCCGTTATGGTGCGTAGTTTGTTCCTGGTCATTGAGAGCAGTTCTTTTGCTACTTTTTCTGATGGTTCTTTTATAAATTTCTTCCCATGTGTTTGCCTGGGCGTATTCTTCCAGAGTTTTATGGATTGTTCTTTTAACCATGACCTAGTGGAGCATCTGGGGATGCCCACAGATGGTTCGGATCCGTTCATCAGTGTTGACGATCCTGCTCTTGCAAGTTCGTCAGCTTTTTCATTGCCAGCGATTCCTTTGTGACCTAGGACCCACTCCAGTGTTACACTGTTCCGAGTCGCCAGTCTTCTAAGTTCTTCGCCGCATTCCCATACCAGCCGAGATGTTACCTGTATATTAATTGTTGAGGAATCTATTTCAATTGCCACATCCCGATGAATACTCCTATTGCGGCAGTATGCTAATAAAAAATTATTGTACCTTTATTTATTGTATTTTCTATGGGGAGGGTTTGAACTCCCAAAACCCTCCCCTTATATACGTCCCTGTCTATGCTTATACTTGTTCAAATCTTTATATAACACTTATGCTGCCATGTCAGTCAAAAACGACTGACGTAGGCCCTACTATTTGGGCCACCTATGATTTTCTATCATCACTAGTGGGGGGCGGTCTGCACGCTTAAAACGACTGACATGGCCCTACAGAGTTCGGCAAAAGTCCGGGACCGGACAAATATCGTAGAAAATATAAATTTTTCGGAATATCCTTTTATACCACAAATTTTACTCCAACTTAAACTATAATTTGAAAATATTTTGAAACATACAAGCTGTTCCAATAAAGTAATTCGTATCAAAGTTATATTTTTTCTTATGAAACGCTCTATATTTTATTGCATTTTCTGATTGCCCCTGAAAAATATGATACTCCTTCATGATGGTTCCCTATACCTAAATACAGAGGGTTCCGAGTTATGCTGACTTTTTTAAAAATGTGAACATTTCGAAAAAAAATTGATAACTCATTGATATAACAAATAGCAAATTTTCTGTCACATCTAAATAGTTGGACAGTTGAGAACTGAATATTTCTTTACAGGGTGTTCAAAATTATAAGTTTCATTATTAGATCATTCAATGTGCAGTATCAGGCTTATTTTAAATGGAACACCCTGTATTTTAATAATTCATCATATTCCAAAAAATGTATTCTTTCGAATGGTATAAGGGTGTTCTATACCTAAGTATTATACTTTTCGTGCAATATACAATTTTCTCAAATTTTATGCTAAATCTATTTTAAAACATCTGCAATTCTCTCCAAATTTCAAACTAATGATCTTGTCATAGTTGTTGTAGAAAACTAAATAAAACACGTTTCAAGCCTCCAGAAAATATAGGGTTCTGGTATACCGAGTGGTTAAAAAGATATAGCCACTCTCACAGAAAAATCACTATCCACTTAGAGACATTTTATGAAATAACAAAAAACAAAAAAGTCTCACACAATACGAGTGTTATGTTGAAGATTGGTTCAATTATTATTATTTAGAGCACTAAAATACAACATGAATAAAAACGGAACTAACAACTAAAAGTAATAAACCTTTTGTTTTTTGTTATTTCATAAAATGTCTAAGTGGATACTGATTTTTCTGTGAGAGTGGCTATATTTTTTTAACGCTATATTTTCTGAAGGCCCAAAACGTGGTCAATTTAGTTTCTCACAACAATTATGCCAAGATCATTAGTTTGAAGTTTAAGAGAGAATTGCAGATGTTTTAAAATCTATTTAGCATACAATTTAAGGAAATTGTAAATTGCACGAAAATTATAATATCTAGGTAGGACACCCTCACACCATTCGAAAGACGACATTTTTTTGAATATAATGAAGTATTAAAATACAGGGTGTTCCATTTAAAATAAGCCTGATACTGCACATTTAATGACCTAATAATGAAACTGAAAATTCTGAACACCCTGTAAAGAGATATTTAGTACTCAATCGTGGAATACATTCAACGAGTGTCCAACTATTTAGATGTAAGAGAAAATTTACTATAATTTGTTATATCAATGAATTATTAATCTTTTTCAAAATGTTCACATTTTTAAAAAAGTCAGCATAAGTGATAATGGCAGCATAAGTGATAATGAGCGTTTTCATCCACGTTCCATACCATTTCTCTCGTGTTTCTTCTTGGATTTTTTCCTTCCGTTCCCTACCTTTCTCATAAATCCTACTCCTTTCCTCCACTAGCAGGTTTTCTGTTAGTAGAACCATTGGTGAAATAGTGATCATCTTAAATAGACCCGAAATATTGAATCAAGTGGTTGGTTTTTTACGACTCTTTTTTTGCGATTTAGTGCAATACTGCCTTTTTTTACACTCGGTATCCAAGTTTAAAACTGAATAAGTAAATGAGGTAAGTCTACGTAACGTCAATTGACAGTCGCCGTGAAGAATCTGATGATAACCAAGCGTTCTTTGCGCAGCACGTGGTTTTTAATCCATTTTAGATTAGACAATTTTTCGTGCAATATTTAGTCCAAGTTTTGGAACAAAATTTCTTGTGTGAAATATTGGCCAACTGTTTTAAGCTATCTTATCCAATTTATCGAACAATATTTAGTGATTCTGCGCAGTGATTTGATTTGATGATAAATAAATATGACCTTTTCAAAAATTCGTTAGTTACGGAACCGGAAAATTTGAAATATTTATTAATTTGCACGGCTGCTCATGTCACTAAGCGAATATTAACTTTAAAACAGAGGAGAAGGAGTGTTTTACATTGTACAAACAAGCATGTTTTGAGATTTCATCAATTGGCATTTCAATCTCTCGTTTATTCCAAGACATATTTTTCAACCACTTCAATACATAACCACAAATTATCAAGATTAATGACATTTTCATAGAACATTTTCATCTTTAAACAGAAACACAAACAATAAATCAAATTGTCAAGAAAATAGAATCTGTTCGATTTTTTTTACAATTTGACAGAGTAGACAATTTTTAAAACAATTTTTAATTTTAGACTTAACAATTTGAATTGTTCCAAAACTTGAACTAAATATTGCACAAGATATTGTCTAATCTAAAATGACCTTTAATAGTTATTTTGATTTCATTGAATTTTTATTTCGTGCTTCATTATCGTGTTTTAATTGCTCAGATATTTTAAAATCTATAACTGAATGTACTAGTACTTTTCCTTGATTTTAAGCAGGCATATGATTCTAACTCCAGAAGTAACCTGTTAAAGGCTTTGAATGAGTTCGAGATCCCAAAAAAATTGGTGAATCTTGTGAAGATGACTCTCATCAAAACTACTAGTAGCGTACAGATCAGAGGTGAAGACTCAGAAAGTTTTGAAATAGGAACAGGTCTGAAGCAAGGTGACCGCTTGTCAACATTACTATTCAACCTTGCATTAGAGACAGCAGATTGAACAGAGAGGGACACATTTACTATAAAAGCCATGAAGTTATTTGTTATGCGGACGATATGGACATAATTTCAAGAACAGAGAAGGATTTGGGTGAAATAACAAAGAATTTAATAGAAGCGGACGCTAAAATGGGACTTACGATAAACGAACGGAAAAGTAAGCTGATGAGACTCGGAAACCAGACAACAAATGACAAATTTAGAGTAGAAACCCAAAGAGCAATCATCGAATTTGAATATGTGGAAGAGTTTATATATCTAGGAACCCTGTTAAATAGTGATTGTAGTGAAGAAAAGGAAATTAAAAATAGAATCATGAGAGCTAACAAAAGTGCAGCAGCAATAAATCAACTAGTCCGGTCAAAGCATCTGTCAAGGAAATCAAAACTAAGATTGTACAGTACTATATTAAAGCCTACGATATTGTATAGTTGTGAGACATGGGTTTTAAACAAAAAACAAAGAGAAAGTGTAATTAGATGGGAAAGGAAAATGTTAAGAAGAATTCTGGGAGGAAAAAAAGTAGAAGGGGTGTATATGAGAAGGACTAACGAAGAATTATATAACATTTACCGTGAACCCAAAATAGATGCAACAATTACATCAAGAAGACTTTAGTGGTTAGGGCACATAGAAAGGATAGAAGGAGGAAGAATAGTGAAACAAATAGCATGGAGAGTTCCGGAAGGCAAGAAGTAAAGAGGCAAACCAAGGAAAAGATGGAGGGAAGAAGAAGAAGACCTGAAAGAAAAGAATGTGAACCGATGGAGAGAAAAGGCCAAAGATAGAAAAGTATGGAGAGGAGTTACAAAGCTATGGACCTAAAAGGCCTGTTTAAAAGCTATATCTGAATGTTTATAATAAAAAGAATCATTAAATCAATACAAAACAACCAATTTACAAATCTAAAATCTATCCAAATAATTTTTTATCCTCAGAGTCAGAGCGACTGTCATTAGTGTCAACTTGTCAGTTGGCGGACATGCTCTATAGTAACAGAAGTAACGACAAACGCATAAAAAATGTAGGTAACAACCTCTTCTTCCTCAGCGACAAAAGGCGACATTAATGTCGAAGGTGTTTCGAGAATACGTACTACCTTTTTCTTCAACACATTCATGTCGATTGCGACATTTTTTATCGAGATCCGAGAATATTCCTATTCTTGAATGGGGAATTTACACTAAATAAATATGGATGTAATAATCATCCAATGATTTCAATTTATTTATGGTTCCTAAATATTGGTATGTTTTTTAGTTTAAATTTTAAATCAATTGAAACGCCCATCAGAGAATTAATTCGAGCGCAAATACCGTTTATATAACGGTATTTATAAATATAGAAACTCTCTCGCTAATAACCACCACTGCAAATAAGCACTTCATATCCTTTTTGCTCCAATTTTCCTTGAAAAATTGGATTTTACGAGCAACCGGTGAATGAAATGAGAACATTTCGACGAGGTTTAAGTATTGATCAGAAATCAACCAACTCCTGTCCTATTCAATATCCTGTTGACGTCACTAGTTTTAAGGACCAGAAAAACGATGTCGCTCTCTTTCGTAAGCGGTTACGTAACTCGGAAATTTATAGGAATAAAGGAGATGTTAATGTATAAATGGTTATTGATTAATTAAAAAAGTAGGTGGACTGTCGGTTTTTTTTATATAGAGTGTCCCAGGAACAAAAAATCATATCAAATTTGTCTCTCACTTCCTTGAGTAGGAAGTAAGAATTGTTTTCATTTATAACTATTAAACGCGTCTGAATTATGAATTAAAATTTAACCATAACTAACAATTTCTGGGGTTATTAAGAGATGAACTACAATAATGAAAAGCAATGCATTTTTTTTCTTGTAGCCATTTTCACTTTACGTAGTTTTTTCAGTTTACGTAGAGAAATAAATATAAACTAAAAATATACAGTATGCGAAAAATCTTTCGAGTCCATTCGGTTTACACAAGTACGACAAGGAAAATATGAGAAAAACTGCTTGAAAGAGAGAGAAGAATAATTGTGGGCGTATCTAGTTCATCCATTCAGCTCTCTATTCTTCTTCTTTATTAACAGATTTACTAACCTAAGCAGAACTATAGACAAACTATTTTAGTGCATATTTACAACACCCCTCCTCACTAAAATGTTCATAACTCATCTACTCTAAATTTTTAACACCTAAATCATCTCTAAATTTAACAAAAGAAACGTGCTTCAAACCTTTAGTTAGTATATCTGCTAATTGCTTATCAGTTGGGACATACAAAATTTTATGTAATGTCAATATGCTTCACCCTTCTGTTATTTGCAGGGTTGTTTAATATGGATATACATCCTATCTTTATAAAAAACATATTTTATCAAGTGAAAAGTAGTTATTCTTCCATACAGCCTTAAGCTTCCCAGCATTGTTGTTGAATATTTATTTTTCATTTATTGTATACTTTTTTTTATTTAATAAAATATATAAACTTGATGATTATTGCTTTATTTTTCTCACTTCAGGCATTATATGGTCCGTTTTTTGACATTTAATTTAATTTTACTTGACTATTTGATTGTTATTATTGTAATATCAATCTAATGTTGAGTAGCTTTAAATGAAATGTCAAAAAATGGATCATAAAATGTCATTTTGCAATGAAAGTAAAATTACAGTAATTTTGAATATGCCGCCAAAAACTGTAAAATTACAGTAATCTTCTTTTTCGGCTGTTAGCGAAGTTCACAACCATCTAATTTGTGTTAGAGGTACTGACCGGACTCTCAAGGTGGCGCCACCCGTACAAATAGAGGGCGCCACGGGTCAGTTTCCCATCCATAAGTATTTTTTTATCTATGGATATCTGCACGATATATCCAACTGGTTTGTAATAAGAACAGATAACATCACTTATAGACCGGTTTCAGCATATTTGTACCTCATCAGTACAAGGTAGATACGGAACTGTAGTTAAGTATAATTTGTCTATTTACTCTGCTCGCCGATAGATACTACTACGTTACTGGCATTCACAACTTCCGAATTATTACCCGTAAGAACTGTAATAATAATTGATAAACTTACTTCATTTGTTTAACTATTGTACTCTTCCCCGATTCTCCAGCACCTGAAACAAAAAAAATTTATTAGAATGTCGAACAATTCTAGTGCCAAACAATAGTAGGAGAGCTGGAACCCATTCCTGGATACGTATTTGTGGCAAGCTGAAAATATGTCCCATACCTCTAATAAAACCCCAACACGGAATTGCAGACTTGACTTGTGAGTAGCGGGGCTAAATGAAATCCTAAATTTTAATATATTATATACCAAGGTAGTGAAGACTATTATTATTGACCGAGCGAAAAAATCATTTCGCGAGTGGCCTTGCCCCGAGCGTATTAGGGTACGAGGCTTATTAATGTCTTCACCACCTTGGTGTATATACAATTTTTTCCACTACTTGCCAAATTTAAGACAAAAATTGAGAATAATTCACAAACGCACCATGAGAAGCGTTTACAAGTGGCAAGTACACTGACAGTTTTCGATATATTATGAACGTACTCGTTATGTTATCAGTCATTTTTGAATGAGAGCGATTTTTTAACAAATGGCATTTTTCTTCAAATAATTTAATCTTGATAGGTAATTTCAAGTAGCAAATATGTTAAAGACTATCTCCTGGGTATAAAAATTTATGTTGGACAAGTTTTTGTCCATTATTGACCTAGGTTAATAATAGAAAAAATTATTAACCACTAATAGAGAAATTCAACTTCTCAGTTGGCTAGAAGAAGCAATAATTGTCAACCTCTGAGCTAGTAGTGGAAAATAGTATATTACCTACACACCGAGATGGGAATAGTTTCATTACTGTCGAGAGGTTAGCTATTATCTCGAGACAGGAATGAAACTTCCTACCGAGGTTTGTATACTATTTTATTTACAACCTTCATATCCCGATTAGAATTAATAAATATTACATTTGGCAACTGTCAGTACTGTCACCAATATAAATAAATGTAAGATAAAGTCTGATGGATATTGAGTTCGCGAATAATAAATTAAGAAAAAAAATCCGATGGAGAATTAATGGATTTTACCCCTCCAGAAATAGGTATAATAATATTTATCAATGTGTTATATTTTAAATATAAAAAATATTCATTTTAGAGGGCGGGAAGTAAGAGCGGTAGGTCAGGAAGGGAAGTAAAGGTGTGTAATATGACACTTTCCAACCTTCAATAACGTTAGTAACGGCAGTATTACATAATGGTTGTGAATAAAAAATAATAATAACGCTCTCTCTCACAATACAGCCTGCCTATAGCACTACTCACTCGCAATTGTACAACATATTTAAGATCACTTGGTAGGTAGAAAGTCCCACCAAAACGATCTGTCTTTTTTAAAATCTTATTTTTCAACTATCAATAATACCCTATTAAAATTTCAAGTTGCCTCAAATCCATTTTTCATATTATTAGGCAAATATTTTTCCATGCGTCTGGCAAGGTTTAAATCCCGACTAAATACTAGTAGAAAAATAGTTTTTTCTTTCTAAAACTCACTTATAAAACAATTTCCATTACAATTAAAATAGGAACTAAGCCATAAACCATTATTTAATAATATTTATACATTTAATAGCTCTGTAAACATATTAAAAATCCGTTTACGAGTCTTTGTTTTGTATATTATCCTTGATATGTACATTATTTTTATACATAGAAATCAATACTTCCGATCGTTTGCCTCGTTCAAGTGTCACGATATCAATTCTTATCACCACTCAAAACGGAAAGTGTATGATGCTTTTATATTTAGGAACGAACGGTTCGAAAAGAGGAACTAACCACTTAATCGAGCGGTGTATTTTTATCTACAGGGTAATTAAACTGAACGATGAAAAACATAAATTTCAACGTAAAGTTTGAGGTCAAGTTTAAGGTTCAAGAAAACATAGGAACGAACAAATTAATAATTAAGGTATGAAAATAGAATTAAGTTTGAATTTTTCACATTAGAAGGATTTTCGGGTGTTGCGAACAAGGTATTTGTTAAACTTTGTATTATTTCAGCTCACAAATAAAAAGAAAAAATAATGTGAATCACTAAAAAAGTTGTTATATCTATTACCTAAATAAATATTAAATACAGCAAATAATATCCGTGGTGAAAACCTTAACGCACAAATTACGAATCTTCATCACAACTTTAATCAATAAAAAAATATATATATCGAGTGGGCGAGGTCAGCTAATTACATTAACAGACGAGGAGACAAATAAATTTGACTCATTAATAGCAGCGGCGCGTATACGGGGTCTAATTTATTTAAATAGGAATCGCCAATATTAAATATAAATTTAAAACGATCTGTCATAAGTGGACTATGTTGCCAAGCACATAAATGTCAAATAAAGTTAATCAAATATTCTTCTTTTTATTTGGTTATAGGTTAGTTTTAGCATATTAGCTCTAATAAGAACAATTTTCCAGTAATTTAATACAATAAACAAATAAAAATAATTAGAAAAAGAAACCAGCTTAGAAATATCAAAATTTTACCAGTTCTAAACGCGGTAATAGTGTGCAATTTTGCCAACATATAACATTTTATTAATGTTAAGCTTTGATATTTAACTACTTAACAATTGTTTATATTCAATTAATTTAGATATTAATTAGTCATTTACGCACGACTGTAGAAAAAATTATGTGTATTTTTCGAGCGTAAAGTAAAATTGCCGATTTCAAAAGACCGCCCCAAAGTTTTTCGAGCCAAGTCGGACACCGCAGATCTTTTTCTGGATTTAATCAGCCATGTCGTATGGAGGGCTCAAGGTCAAATTGCATTGACATTTCAGTCACAGTTTGCATATTGGAATATCTATCGATTATTAATGTTTAAATTTTATTTTTAGATAAACGACTTTACACACTCGTTAACAAAATATTAATACTTCTATATTATCAAAATAAGAAACAATATTACCTAAATGAATAGTATTTTAAAACATTGAGAGGTCACCGGATGATGCGGTCTGTTATCTAAAATATTATTTAAAGTAAAAGATTTCTTTTAAATTATTGTAATATTTCTTGAATAAATATAACAAAGCATTATACCATGTGATCATACAATGATTATAATACTTCCCTCTGACGGCAGATAAAAATACTACCTGTAATTATTTATTAAAAATGGAGCAAAGTCAACTGACATCAATATAAATAGTTATAATAACCGGCCAAGTGCGAGTCTGACTCGCGCATGAAGAGTTTCGATACCGCGTGCAAATATGTCAGTTTCATCATTGGGCGCTGTCTGGATTCAACACTCATCTGTATCTGTAAAGTAGGGAGGGTGAGCGTAGGCTCACTTAGGCCACATGTGACCTATTGTACATCCTCCCGGGGAGCTGTCCTCCTAGGTCATCCTCCATCCTGTCCTTCCCAGGAAGATGAACAGGTCACTAGGAGACTGCTTTATATCGGCAAGTGTAGGCCAAGTCTCACCGAACAAACACTCTCTTATTGACAATAACTCCGGACTCTCCCCTGACAGTTTCATCTTCCAGGTCACACATCCTACATAGAGGTGTGTCCACTAGCCCCATAGTATGGAGATGTTTCCTTAGTTGACAGTGGCCAGTCAGAAATCCTACTGTTGAACGGACGGAGGTTTTTCCTGGTCATCGTCAAATATTTCTTCGACGCCAGCTTCCCAGGGTCGCCCAGGGTGATCCTGCCAAGACTGTATCCTTTGGTTCCATCCCATCTCTTAAGGGATTGAGCATGGGTGTTACGTTTGGCTAGTTCCGCAATTGTCGAAGTCGTCAGGCCGTAGGTGTCACTGGGTCCTGAAATTTTCAGTCTAGCCGCTTCCCTGCTAAAGAATCGGCAATGCGATTACCTTTACTTCTGTCGTGCCCTTTAATCCACCTCAGGATAATATTGTTATCTGCCGAGGCGTTAGCTAAATCTTGGTGACACTCTAGTACTAGCCCCGATACGACATGTTGTCTTTTCAAGGCTAATAGGGCTTGTCTACTGTCAGCACCCATTCACCCTTGACACGCAGAAAGGTTTTAGCACAAAAGTGCCCAACAACTCAGTGATACACATGACTATAGTAGTTCCTTTAGTCCGCAGGTTTCAGTTTAGGAAGGTGTTCTTCTCTTAGCTCCTGAAGTGATATGCCTTTCCCAAGTTGTTGAATGGAAGAATCTACATTTTTCTGGTTCCATTAGTTTGAGCTTCTCAGTCAGCTGTGGACACTTGTTAACACTATTAGTGCAGTCTTCCTCTGTCTTAGGTAACTATTTATTTATTTTTAACAGTTCGTATTTTCCTATGAGATTTGGCATTGCCTATTTCTTCAATTATTACATTGTTGCTGATACCGCAAAAGGAACAATGTCCTGGATGTGACGATGTCGTTCTTGTCTAGTTTATTGCCATATTTCTAGGTATACCCATACGGTTTTAGAACTGATAACACAAGAACTCAGTGCTTGAAAGGCTAGGTGAATATCCGACATGTTGAAATAAGCTGTAAGATTTGTGCATTTCAAGTCAGCTTAAACCGTATTAAAGATATATTATGATCATTCTTCTAATTCTCAATCCCACTCTTCCCTAGCAATTATTTTACAAGACAGCAATTATGTGGAAAATCAAAATTCTGTAGAATTGTTTCAAGGTTACATTTCTATTATTTTTACACTACTTTCGCTTAGAATTTTGAATAGAAAACTGGGAATTTTTTATAAGCATTGCCTGTCGTAAGATTAGGAAAAAACAACTTCACAATGAACATACCTTCATTTCAAAACCAATTACGGCACTTGACATACCGTATGTTGCAAAAAATAATATGCAAATGAAGTGTTTCATTAAAGAAACATTCAACGGTATTAATGCACGCTATTTATTTAAATTAGAAACTATTATCTGGAAATGCAGTTTATTGTTAGTACGTAACTAAAATAATGATATATTTTCATACTATAACAAGGTTTTTGTCAAAAGTCAAAAGAATAGTTTTGAAGGAAGGAATTTACTTGAAAATTACCAATACAAATCATTAACTACGTTAAGCTTTTTTGGCGATTTTCCAAACCTCGAGAGCTTTCGCTCGACCACCTCCCCTACCTCTAATATTAAGTAAGACTTTTTTAAATTCATATTTTAATGTTAATTCGTTAATCTGTTCCAACGTTCGCGTAATTTCAATGATTGCAATGGTCGACTATTCTCTGATCGTTTCTGACAGTTTTGATCTCGGTTGGAATAGACCTATTATTATGTAGGATTTAGACAGATTTTTGAGGGATTTCTAAAAAAAAAAGTTTTCTATTCGAAGCGCATGCAGATCTGGTCACTTTTTCACTGACCCAGGGACGTATATAAGGGGGGGGGTTTGGGGGGTTCAAACCCCCCCCATAGAAAATACAATAAAGGTACAATAATTTTTTATTAGCATACTGCCGCAATATGAGTATTCATCGGGATGTGGCAATAGAAATAGATTCCTCAACAATTGTGAATAATTTAGCTGAAGTGGTTACATTTACTTTTGTGAGATTGATTTTCTGTTTTAATAAAAGCTTCAATTTTCAATCATCTATCACTTTTTAAAATAGGTGCTCCCAAAATAATATACAGGTAACATCTGGGCTGGTATGTGAATGCGGCGAAGAACTCATAAGACTGGCGACTCGGAACAGTGTAACACTGGATGGGTCCCAGGTCACGAAGGAATCGCTGGCAATGAAAAAGCTGACGAACTTGCAAGAGCAGGATCGTCAATACTCAACACTGATGAACGGACTCGAATCATCTGTGGGCATCCCCAGATGCTCCACTAGGTCATGGTTAAAAGGGTGGGTAAAAGAACAATCCATAAAACTCTGGAAGAATACGCCCAGGCAAACACATGGGAAGAAATTTATAAAAGAACCATCAGAAAAAGTAACAAAAGAACTGCTCTCAATGAGCAGAAACAAACTACGCACCATAACGGGGCTTCTTACGGGACACTTTCTCACAAAGGAGCACCTGAAAAAAATAGGGCTGTATAACGGAGACCTCACATGCAGGAGATGCAAAAAGGACACTGAAACAGCTCTGCACATATTATGCAACTGTGAGACGCTGGACCACAGGAGGCAAAAACTAAATGGTAGACCCCAAATGGGTCCAGAAGACTTCTACAACCAACTAGTATGAGCTAATACAGGGAACGGATTGGCTGAATACGCTGGAGTCAGAATGTTGGGAGAATCCACAATAAGCCCAAGAGGCTGAGGTGGTGCCGGCGAAGGGACGGCTCCTTTAAAAAAATATATATACATGGTTATAACCATTTCAGCAGAAGGGGGCAAAACGAAAAACGATGCTTAAAAATACTTTTAGATATATCCAAGTCAAACAAATAATTAAAAAAAAAACTTAACATTATTTCTTGAACTTGAAAAATTGCTTTAGGTCGTGGCACTCGATTTTTTTTTGCCTTAGGCGGCGCCTTCAATAAAGCTTTCCCCTTCTAAGCCTATCAGATGAAAAAAACCAAAACCCTCCCCATGTAAAAGCTAATTTGACTTAACTTGATGCAGTAAAATTTAAAACTAGCACTAGCACTAAGTATTTATAATAAGAATGACCCAAAAGTCTTATAGAGTTTTCAGATAATAATTTATAATTCGCCAACAAAATAAATACGACCCTGTCATGGCTAATACTTTTATTGCTTTAATGCATGTCATTATCCCATCTCAGGACAGGTCAGGTTAGGTTTCTTAGATCGTGAAAAAAGAACTATACAGAACTATAAAAGGAGAATGTATGTATTGAAAAATTGAATTTAGAGTTAAAGTGTTTCTCGGGAATTTCCGTCTAAGTATTTCATTGATTAATTTTGTATATCTAGTACAGTGCCATATCACATTCTCATGACTTGCTCTTAGTAGGAAAATCCGTATTTACAGTATAAAAGTTCGTAGACTCCATTTTAATTTTACAATATGGTGCTGGTGCTGGTTTTAACAACAAGTTTGGCATACGACTGCAACTTCAAGTGGGTTCTTATTACGTGAAACGGAGTCTAATAGATCATTGAAATTCCGTTTTACATTTTGATGATAAATGTAGTAACACCTACTTACTATTATTTTCTTTAAATTTTTGTGTAGGTATCTGATGATAAAATAATGTAAGTATGAGAGTGGAAAAAATATTTTGTTAAAAACACTAAGTTGTTCACCGCTATGCGCGCTTTCAGGAACACCAATATTCGTAAATTCTCAAGAATAATCTCGAATTTTTAATTAACGAACAAAAACAAATAAAAACCTCGATCACTATTCATTTGTTGTTTACTACGGTCTAAATTTTTATTAATATAAATCCATTCAATAGGTGATTTCTACACCCCTGACGATAAATCGATTAAAGGAATTCTGACAGGACATCTCCATTAATTCTAATTCTCCACAAATCGTTTCCCATAAATTATTCTAGACTTGTTGAGTCCATAAAACACAAACACCGCCAGTTTTCATCCTGTTTTTGCCTAATTAAAAAATAATAAAAGGTAAAAAAGGAATGATAAAGAGCGGTGGAAATAAAAATTGTTTGTTTTCAGTATAGGACGTTGTACAATTCTCGAAAATAAAATAAACATGCTGGTGCGAATAGTTTTTATGCTATATCTAGCAAGATATACCAGATATTACCTGTTTTAAAAATTCATTCCCCGTATAAAGTATAGGTTTGTGATAAGTGGGTCTATGAGACCCTCCACTGCCACTCGTAAGTCTATTGTGGCTCTCCTAGAAAGTATACCACTACAATTAATAGATTCAAATTTTGACATGCTGTGACCCATCCTTCCCAAAATGAAGACGGCTATCTTCACTTCAAGAAAGCTGACAAAAGGGAAAGGACTTTGTGTCCTGAAATCGAAAACCATCTTGAACTCGACAAAGGGACTAAAACGACCAGCTTTCAGCCGTGACGAAAGGTACCTAATCAAACTTCGTCACTGGCATCATCCTAGCCTCATCAATGGGAGGAGCAGATGATGGCGTTTGACGCACCGGCTGATATCTCCAAGGATTGAGGAGATATTAGATTGCTTGCGGCACTCCACACTCCGCCACATTCAATTGTATACATGGCAAACTTACAACAGTCCGCCTTTTACATCCTTGGCAAAGGGTTTAGGACCTTTCCTTCCTACAAGAACCATGGACAGGAAACACAGACCGAGTAACTGGTCACAGAAATATTCCTGGTGAGGTAATAGTCTGCCCTGGGGCGAAACCCAGAGCATGTCTTACTCATCTAGAAAAATATCAATTAGTTTTTGCTTACAGGCTTTTGCACTCCAGACGCAGTAGCCATCCATGTGTTATTATCGGAGAAGAATGGTATGACAAACGTAGATAACAATGATGACATATACGCCTGCTCTGCATTCTGCATACTTCCCAGGTGACATGGATACTGTACCTCCTCCAGAGATAATATACACACCTCCTCTCGCTATACGGCGACTAGTCGACTATAGCAAGAAGAACAGACTTCAGTTAGTCTGTGACGCCAATAGAATACAGGCATATTTCATATTTTGCTAAGATATTAATTTATAATAGTAAAGTTGATATCAAAAATTACTAATAATAGGAAATAAAGCAGTTTCCATTGGAAATTACTTCCAAATTTTAAAATAAAATTTAAATTTCATTGCAGTTTTCGACCACCACTCGAGGAATTCCGAACGCTACCGATGATACGTGTGATGTCATAGCATGTGATTACTTTTGTCAATATGGCCGGTATTGCATTAGGTTCTGTGTAGTTTTGTATTTTATTTTAATTAACTATTAATTGCTTCATCGACGTAAAAATATCATTTATATGTTTGTTTGAGACCATTACGTGTTTATGTGTGCTTTTTTTTATTTCTAAAGGTCAACGTAAAGTGGAAAGTGGACATAAATATTCGATAATTCCGAGGATATTTTAAAACTTTAAGAAGAAAATATTTTATTTACTAGTTCAATGACGATTCTTTCATATTTTGTGAGTAAAGATATGGCTAGTGAAGGTTTTGTAAAAGCACAAACTGATAACTTGCCCAAAGTAGACTCATTTATGCTGCTCGAATTTATGAATGTCAACAAATTTGATGACGTCACTCCATGGGGTAGATGACGTAAAGCGCGTTTTGGCGGACTTTCAAATTTTATGATTTTTGAAGTCGTTTTAGAAGTAAGGTTTATATTTTTTTGAAAAAATAGACATGCATGGTGTTAGGAGACCTTATAAAGCGTCAATTCCCGCCAATAGCAAAATTTATGCTTGTACCCTATTGACACCATACATACGTGGGGCAGCACAAAAATAAATTGTAGAGGTGAGTTACTCTTTGATTATTTACTAGGGGAAGGACTCTCTGTTATTAATAAGGGTCCTGAACCAACCTCTATAACTAGATACAGATCAGAGGTGTTAGATTTAACTTTCAAACCTGAGCAATAAGATACGGCATTGGGCTATTTACTGAGCTTTCGTCTTCAATTCAACAATGGTCCAATGCCAATATCCAATATCGCGACTCAAAAGCTACTGATGGGATATAACAATTCCATCCAATTGCACAGTGAGGACGGTTTGACTTACGATGTGATGGGATAGGGACTGTAGTGGAAGAACTTCGTTAAGCAGTGATCTCCTCCTATCATATTTTGTTTGGCAAAATACATTTTTTTTATTTAACTTATAACAAGCTGCAGAGCGTTGATTTATCTACGATTTTCACATGAACGTGTCCATATCTTTTGAAGGACTCTGTAAAACGTGGCAAAACCTCATATCAAAAGCTTCAAAAAAATTTAACCAATCCGAATTCGGTATAATATACAGGGGTTCTCACTTGAAAAATCATATGTATGGTTTGTAACGGAGTTATGCAGCACTCTGTATAGTTCGATATAATTTCAAAATATGGACCTTCAACACATCTACTATTTTTGTTAATAACATTTTTTGATATCTCTTAAAGTAACCCATATACCGAAGTCTCGACCAGGTTATCATATGTTGTTTGGCCTAAATATAAAAAAAACTAAAAGACCACTGTTTTATTCTTAAAAATAAACAAAAAAAATTTGAATTTGTTTGTTGACTACGCCACTGTAATATAATTCAAATGTAAATGTATCAACGCGTTTTATTTTACCAGTTCCCAATTTATCGTGTTCTATTTTTACATAAATCACTTAAAAAAGAATCCCCACATTCCCGTTATTTAGATATCTGATTGCCACAGCAACAATCTCTTGTAATGTACCTCAAATGAAAGTCGTTGATAAAGACCTGGAGTCAAGGCTGAATACCTCGAATCCGGCCCTGGTCACACGATCAATACAAAACTTTCCGCGCGGCATATTAAATAGAGGAGAGGATCGGGATTTCTCTTTTGCTCAGTTTTGGAGAGGATTGATTACTAATTTTATCCTTCCCTCTACCATAACGACGTCGAGACTTGGTTTATACCACGTCGATACACACAGGCAAACAAGCTATCATGTTCCAAAACGAAGGCGAGAAAAAAAAAGGAAATGAAATATCCTTGCAAATTATTTTTAAATCATAAAAATAAGTGAGACAGTTGATATGTTTTCAATGCAAAGATGCGAGTAGGAAAAGTACTTTATTAACTTGTTGACCACTAAATTTATTCTAAGTGTCAGTACCAGAGCATCTGGAAACACCTGTTTTTCGATTTGGGAGGTATTTAGCGGGTTTTCAAAAGTTATATTTTTTTCATTGTATTATAAATATTTTACCCGAATAGTAATTCTTCCCCACGACCCTAGTTCTTTACTAAGAAAAGAAAACTCAACCTCAAAACCATAAAACTTGATGGGAACGAGATTGAATGGAGACAAGAAGTCAAGTATCTAGGTTTGACTCTAGACAGTAAACTCCTGTGGAACAAACACGAAAAGGAGATTACATACAAGGCAAAAATGGCTATAATGGTGTGCAGAAATCTGGCAGGAAGAAACTGGAGTTATAACCAATCATCACTTATGGAGCCATTGCGTGGAGTAGTAGAACTAGCCTATTGACGACGAGAGAAAACCTCTCGAAAATTCAAAGACTAGCCTGTATATGGATTACAGGAGCAATGAGAACATGCCCAACGGCAGCCATGGAAGTGATTCTCAACTTCACCCCTCTACATATGGTGGTGGAAAGTGTTGCAGAAATAACAAGATACAGACTAAGTAGAGAGATAATCATGAAAAAAAAACCAACTCCTCACATCTTAGAAATCAGACAACCTGGGACATTCCACGAGACGGTATGATGAAAAAGAAAAGAAATTCGTTACGGAATCAAGCAACAAGAAGGAATGGGATGCAAATACCATTACCAGACTTGGAAAGAATGCCATTCAATGGTACACAGATGGCTCAAAAACAATAGAAGGAGCTGGGATAGGAGTGTTCGGGCCAGGAACCAAAACTCTGAAAGCTTGGGAAAAGCCCCAAGTATCTTTCAAGCGGAAATCCACGCCATAAGAAAGTGCGCCCAGTGCAATATTGATAAAGAATACAGAAGACAAAGAATTATCATAATGTCGGATAGTCAAGCAGCCATTAAAGCACTGAGCTCTTGTGTAATCAGTTCCAAAATGGTGTGGGAATGCCTAGACAAAATCAATGAACTAGGCGAGAAAAATATAGTCACCTTACTATGGATAGATGAAATAGCAGATGAACTAGCAAAAAGGGGGACTGAAATACCTCTCTGGGGGCCTGAACCCATTTGCGGAATCAGCCCCAATGTAATATTGGAAAAAATAGGTAAAGCCGAGACAAAGAGAAGATCTAGCCATTGGAAATATCTAGTAGGGCTTTTACAATCAAAGACTCTTCTGGGTGACTACAACCTGTTGAGATCAAATGATTGTATACGTCAAAGTAAAACTGCGCTAAGAGTTTAAACAGGAATCCTAACGGGACATTGTCGCCCGAATGGGCACCTGAAAAAACTCAAAATAGTGGAGGAAGAAGAATGTAGATTTTATGGCATGGAAGAAAAAACCTCCATCCACATACTTTCCAACGCACAGCACTTCAGAATCCTAGAGCACAGCACCTGGGAGATTACTGGATAGAAGAGGAACATTTACCTTAGTTGAATCCTGCAGACATCCTAAAATTCCTCCGGGAAATTGGACTAAAGGAGCTACTAGTTTCTGAGACACAATAGATCTTTTAGGTCTCAATGAATGTACCTCAAAATACATACATACATACATACTAGTTCTTATTTTTTTCTATAATCTAAAATAAACTTCTTCAAAAAATTAACAGGCGATTAAGAGGGGAATAAACGATGTCATGCCGAGAGGTGGGAAACACTCGTTTTTGAAGACTATTTTTAATTTTTGAGTTATCATCTGCTCATGTCAAAAGTACACATTTCAATATTTCATGTAGGGTGAGTCGAAGAGTTGTATACATGTAACTAATGTATGCACGTTTTTCAATCTTAATTAATTCCATCTTTCCTTTTCTCCGCGGTCTTGTACTATGTTAACATATTCAGTAATAACCACCAAACACATCAGTGGTGTAGCTTGAGTTTTCCCCGCCCCCCCTTGGGGGGGCGGTTTAAAGTTTAAATGTTTTATTCAACGGACCTAATGTACCGGGTGTCTGATTAAGAGAGGTAGCCCG
This sequence comes from Galerucella pusilla, assembly GCA_910591695.1. Taxonomy (NCBI): domain Eukaryota; kingdom Metazoa; phylum Arthropoda; class Insecta; order Coleoptera; family Chrysomelidae; genus Galerucella; species Galerucella pusilla. The sequence continues at coordinate 59,128 of CAJUYI010000586.1, read as the reverse complement.
CTGTATCTCAGAAAATATTGATCGTACAGCTCAGAGAAAAAAAAATTGTATTACCAACCCGGGAAAATACTGGAAATTATTAAACATTATTTTTGATTGACATTTGTTCAGGAGACTAAACTATAAATTATCCAAGACCTAGAGAGGAATAGAGAAATGCAGGGTGCCAAAAACACAAAGGGCGAGCCAGAAGCCAAAATTAAAATAATAGAATCGTAAGTTTGTAAGAGATTTTCATAATTTTTTTCAGTTTTATTGGATAACTTTTATAAAATAATTAATGCATATTTAATAGGTACTTTATTGAAGGTGAATCTAATTGTTGATTTTATATAAAAGTATGTTTAGTACTTAAACTTTCCTTAATTAACTTTAAGGCAATCGATCTACAGTTAATGTCTTGATTTGTTATGTAGATATGCTAGAAAGAGATCTAGGAAGAAAATATTTATACGTAACAATTTATAGTAAAGTTCTAGTTAATAAGAATGGTTTTGCACCGCTTTCCCATCACTTTTCGGATCTATTTTTATCGTTTAGTACAGAATTTTGTTTTTAACACAATATTCACTATATTTTTAAAATTCAAAAACTATTATAAAAAATATGTTGTCTTCATAATAATAATACAATATTTTTGATATTTATTGCTCGGTCTATAGAACCATATGAATATAATTGAAATTCATAATTAGCAGTTGAAAACGCGGCTTCACATACAAAGCTGCTATTATTGAGTTAGTGTTCTGCTGGGAGCCAACTACTTAACGCTGCATTATGTTGGTAAACATCAAATTGTGATATAATTTCTAGATAGTCGACTAAATAATATGTTCGTTAAGTAGATTTAGGGTGATGACCGCGTTACATGAGACAAACATTAGATTCTTAAAAAAAAATTAAAACTTTGTAGCTTCGTCAGTGAGAAAGTTTTAAGAGGTCGATAAAAAATATATACCAGATAGGCAGTAAATAGGTTAATTACTTTTGTTTAAAAGTGTAAGACGGACAGTTTTACGACAATCCATGTTATTTCAGGGTTTGGCAGAAGTCTCTTGGTAGTTTAACAACAGATGCCCAAAGACGCAACCCGTGGCTAAGCGTAGAATAATTTAGTTCCAGCAATACTAATACATTATTAGCAAAAAAGAGTAAATTTGAATTTCAAACTGGGAGATATTAATTAATTAGAACTAAACAGTACTCTTCATAGTTAGCACATGTGTAAAGGGAACGAAAAAGGGAAGGGAATTTTTAAATTTCACGTCTAGAGTGACCGAAATCTGAGAATCGTTACAGTTCAAAAGATAATTAGGAAATAAAGTATATTGGATACATTTATACAACCATCCTAGCCAATCTCTCATATGTTATGATCTTAATGCAAGCTTTAGCATGGAGAGTGTTTAGATAGAGTTCATATAATAATCTTTTTGTTGTGCGTCATTACATCATTCAAAATAGAATGAAGACTACCTTACGTGTGTCTTACCACAGAATACACCATCCCAAGAAGAAGCGAAGCTTGTGCTATTTCACAATTCATTTTCTGAGTGCGCATGTCTGAGAGTGGCCATTTTAAGCCCGTTATCTGTCATACGTAGGTATATTCATACTGTTTACGGTCAATTATCATATATTTAAAGTGAATATTAATCTTATTGTTACATTTATTTAAATAATACAAAAATATGCCTGGATACACGGAAAAACATCAGCATTTTGAAGGTTCTCAAGTATTTTCAGTTAGAAAAAGAAGCTGGTGATAGCCTTTTTGGAATTTGGCTGAATACGATCCTGCTGATTTTATTTATAAAATTTAAGGTTAGCCTTAATAGCAAATAAATCCTACCCAAAACCTGGATATATGTCACAAACGATAACGCACACCAAGAAGGCTATTGTATGAACTATATAATATATATTAATCGTTAAACCTGATATTCCTGGTTAGGATATTAGAATAAACCTAAATACAATTTAGCAAAAAATATGTTTTAATTAACATCTAGCGGCTGTTATTAACAGCCTGTTAAAATTCTTGAACAAGCTTTATCTTAGTTAACTAAAAATTAAAAAATAAATTCTATTTTAAATAATAGTAACAATTATTACAGAGCGAATGTATAGTAGACACTGATTCATTTCCTGCATTCTATACACATTTTTCTAACCAACTGTAGCGAACCAATTGTTATTTTACAATGTAACAATTATTACAATGACTGAAACCAGTTTTGAAATGTTAACTCGTGATTCATACCATATCAGCTTAATAAGTCAGCTGGGGATTTAAGAGACTTTTCCGTTTATTACGAAATAGCCTTTATATAGTAGATTTATTGTTTATTCGTTCCTTTAGAAACAAAATAATGTAATTTGTGAAATACTCATTAACTCAATGATTATTAATACGGATTCGAGAGTTTGTAAAAGTAATCGCTAAACTGTTTAATACTAAATTTTAATTTCTTTGTCATTATAAGACCCTATCGCATGAATAGTTGTTCTATCGAAACACGACAGGGTTTCTTGAAGTTTATGTTTTTTCTTTGCCTGTATTGTATTTATCTATTTATCATAATTTGGTACATAATTAGTGACTGAATAACAGAAATGAAATGGTGACACGCTTTGGGGGTGTTCATTATTTTAATAAATCAATATAGGTGTTCGCACCTTAACTGTCATTCTTGCCAGAAAAAACCACTTTTTGTTGGCCACACTGACCTTGCTTAGCCTCCGTCATCTACAATCGGAAATGAATAAATGAATGGAGATTGGAGCGACTTCTTACAAAGTTGGAACGCAACAAATGATGTAATTTTATTGGAAATTGAAGTGAATTAAGGTTTCCTAATTTTTTCAACATATAAACATTTCTGGTGTAAAAATTGGATTAAGATACAAGGGTGGTCGAAAAATTACTTGAAATAACCGACTAGAAAAACTGATTCGGACCAGTTTCTTCTGTTCCATGTAGTTAGTCTCACAGCATCTTACTTATTTAACCGCATACAAGAACAAGAAAATAAAAATTGTATGGAAAATTATATATCATCTCCGTCAAACTAATCACAACTACAGCAATTTAAAACATCTGTACCGCTAATGAGAAAAGTCATCATTGTATCTAATAAATCTTGTAGACGGGTCAAGCTAAAGATCAATTAGTCAATGCTACCTTAAATTGAACGAATTTATTCTGTTTGACACAATTAATTCGGAACGTATAATATCATCTGTACACATCTCACTCCCATTTCCTAGGTACCGATATAAAAATTTAGTTCAGTTTAGGATCTCTATAATTTTAATGTAGGTACAAAATGTGATTTTATAAAGGTAGTATTTTGATTTTCATCCTGTTACATCGATTCGGGAGAATGAGAAGGTTATTCGAGGTCTGTTTCTTAGGTTGATTATTATTCGGTGTTCTTAGTAAATTATTTTGTTATGAAAATGAAAATACTGAGGAGTAAGCTGTAACAGGTGGTTGCCATACGTAATCTGTTGGTTTCAGTTGGTATAGGCGCATAGCAGATATACGAAAATAGTGAATTTTCAACATTGGGAGCATAAGTAAATTTATCTACAACTGCCATGTAACGGGTACGATTTGACACTATTTTCAGTGTCATAATGTCGTATATTACCGCACTAGTGCGATAATAAGAATAAGAAAAATGTCAATACCCGAATTAATTATTTAAAATAACACAGGAAGCTGCATTTTCAATATCCGAAGAGAAATTGTTTTCGCTTGAACTCATTTTTATAGATTCTTGTTCATTCAACTTTGTCAATTTGATGACATAACTAATTTATTTTATTTCCAGAGCTTTGTTTGTCTTTGCTGTGGTCACAAAATATGATCTATAGTACCTCATGTTTGCAGTCAATATTAATAACAATACGTTGGATTGAAGCTTTTTTTTAATGAAATTTTATGGTATACTGTTAAATAAACAGTGGTAGATAAAATTTTGTACGTAATACGTGGGTTGGGAATTATTAACGCACTTATGTGATTACACGACTCGGCCTACATGCATGCGTTAATAATGTCCATATCCCACTAATTACGTATATAACTATTCTCACAAAATTAACAAAACTTTTCTGAAACATAAAATCTGACATTTCTGACCGCTTCAAGCTGAGTTTTTCTTCTAGTTAATCCTTGTCTCAAAACTTACAAAAACAAATACCGTAATTTTTCTCGACTGGCCCAAGCCTTCCTGTAAAAATGGTAGGAAAGTGCTTGATGTAATAGAAGGATATAGCTGATGAACTAGCAAAGGGGAGGGCTTAAAATACTAATCGCTTTTTTATCAAAAATGTCCTTATCAAAGGCACAAGCAAGATAAAAAAACAGAAGAGGGAAGTTTAATATTTTTTAGTGAGTAATATTATGTTACGGTAAAAGTAAATATTACGACAAATGTGCACATTTGCCTCCTCGTTTGGGTAATGTGCATTCAACTAACATTTACATTTTCAAAGAAGGAAAATGTACATTGAATTCACAATTACCATGTCATTTTGGTAAATGTGAGTAAATGTGAGAAAAAGGGGAAGGAAATATAATCATTACATTCTCCCTCCCCTTAAAAGATATCCAATACTTTGTAATGAATATTAATATATTTAAGAAGGGGAAGAGAGTATAATCATTGGATTCACCCTTTCCCACAAGGTATCCATTACTTTGTCATTGGAATTACCCTTCCCCTTCTTGATTAACTTGATATGCGCGTTACAAAGTATTGAATGCATTCACCATTACCATTTTTGAAAAATATCCAATACTTTGTCACTCGCATATCAAATGATTCAAGAAGGGGAACGGCTAATACAATGATTATATTCCCTTTCCCTTCTTGAATAACCTAGTGTGCATTGCAAAGCACATTCATCACTAAAGCAGTGCGATCAACATTTATTGTTCGAAAGCAAACTTAAAAAACAATAAGAGAAAGAAATATACTCGTATTTACTATAAATATTTTTTTACTGCAACAACATTTTTAATTTGATTCAATTTAATTCCAACTTTCCTTAAAACAGGAAGGTAAGAGTATACATTTACCAATACGTGAAGGCAAGAGTACACATTTTCGGGGAAATGTACATGTACATTATATTCAGTTTACATATACCTAACTTTTTGGGAAATGTACACATTTTACAGTAAAAGTGTACATTTACCAAGAGTGTACATTGACCGTAACATATACGTTAATAACAAGCATATTATACAGATTCGGCAAATAATTGTTCCGTATTGCCATTCCGTGAGTGTAAGACAGAAAGCTATAGAACAACAGAGAGACACTGTCGCATTCCCCTCTGCGGATAATGTATCGAGACCAATCTGGTCTAGAGTGGTGGGTGTTTCATGGAGGGGAAGTAGTTTGTTCTCTCTTGGACATATAGAATTTTGTGTATAACTGCTCACTGTTCCTCCTATATGAGATTCTAGATTCTTGACTTTGAAGTATAATTCAATATCCGTCGAGGCCTATATCCCGGGAAGTAGTAGTTGCTTCTTAAGCCCATTTTCCACGGTACGAGTTGACGCTGCAACTCGAAAAAGTTGCATGCGGCTTGGCGTTTTTTTTCGTTGGGCGCGTCGGTCGCATGAATTAGAACTTGCTCTAGGGAAATATTGTAGCACGAGGCATAAGCCGAGTGCGACAATCACACGAGTGTAAAAAATCACTTTCGCACGAGTAATGTACAGTATTTTTCCTACGATTACGTGATAATTTCACCAAATAATGTGTAATTAACATCTGACCTTAATACAAAAAAAATTTACAATTAAAGTCAACATAATTGATTTCAAAATTAACAATAACTATCAATAGTGACAAAAATTCAAGTAATTTAACTATATAATATAGGTAGGTTATGACAATTATTAATTGGTTGGATAATTATAGAAATTGAAAGTGAAACTATTATTGTTCATCATACTTCATACATACTTATCATAATACCTTTCAAGAAGATTACATTTTCCTACTATTATAACAGATGACGCAGAGTACGCGGGTTCGATCCTCGACCGCGCCCTAAATTTTTTTCAATCAAGAAAATGACAAAAATTTCACTTTTCAAATAGATCGCTTTGACAGCTTGACAGTGGTCAATCTTAATAAAAATTCATTTGACAGCTTTTTTAACTGGGATACTGTAATGATTCAGGTATAAAGTTGAAATTGTCATGTCAAAAACTTTATTAGCTAGTAACTGAAAGTAAACAGTAAAAAAACAAATGAGAACATGTTTTAGGACACTCTAAAACAAATGTTCGATGTGTCTTCCTTCTTGGTCTATACATTTGTGGAATCGAACCATTAAGTTGTCAAATGCTGCTGTCAGCATTTCAAGAGGAATATTTTCCATTACCTGCCGTATGTTTTTTTCAATCCTTCAATTGTAGCAGGCATCGGGTTGTAGACTCTATCTTTCACATATCCCCTTACAAAAAAATCTGGAACAGTCAGGTCTGGAGAATTTGGAGCCCATTCTATTGGACCACTCCTACCAATCCAATTATTTACAAATTGTTGGTTAACAGATTCTCTTGCTATGTTGGAATAATGAGGTGGAGCCCCGTCTTGTTGAAAGTAAACATTTTGGTTTAAATTTGAGAACTTTTAGAATTCTAAAAACTTTAGTTTTGTCCATTTCCAAATTTGATGCTATTTTTCTGATTGAAATTCTCGGATTTCTCTGTACAAGCTTATAAACAGATAACATTTCTTTTAAATTTCCATTTACAGTTCTCTTTTTTCTAGATATAGAAGCAGTATTCCTAAATTTGGTTAACCATGTTTTAATAGTATTTGTAGCAGGGGGATTTTTATTGAAATGTCTTCTAAATCGTCTTTTAGTCTGAACATAGGATTGAGTTTGGGCATATAAAAATATTGTTTGAGATTTTTCTTGTGCTGTATACTGCATTTTGAGAGATTAAACACTTCAATTTTATTGAATATAAAACAAAACGTGACGTTTTGTCAATGATCGCAATATTTTTGTGATGTGACATATTAACGCCTCCTTGATTTTATTTATTAATAACATTTATCTGAATCATTACAGTATCCCAGTTAAAGTTATCTAACTTCGCTTTCTGTGCACTGATTTTAAAGTTTAAGGTACCGTTGTAAAGTAAAAATATTGCTAAATATACAGGGTGTCTTATTTGAAAAATTACATCTACTGTATTCTGTAAATACGCTACTTTTCTAGCGGGTAAACCGTGTAGGCCATTTATATAAATGTGTCATAACAAAGCTTACGGTAATTTTAAACCTAACTGTGAAAACCGCATCTTATTGTAATGTTTTTCTTATTTATTTAAACAGTTTTTACCGTGGGATAAAATTATACACTCACTATGGCTAATTACTATTGATTTATTAAAGAAACACTTACACACTATAATAAACTTAATTTATATACACACTACTTAATGTCTATTAATTTATCTACACTCGGTATAATAATTGTCCTAATTTATCTTCAACCCTATTCATATTCACTTTCTGTTCACTCACTGTATACTGAAACTGTTTACCGATTTACTGTATACTGAACAACTCCTCGACTCACTCGAAAAGCCGCGTATATATAGTCCCTCGAATCTCTAGACCTCGAATCTCTAGAACATTCGCGATAAACCATTGTAAGGCCTGGTACATTTCCAGAACAGTCTGGATATTACCTGCGAAAGAACCTTTCTAGAAAGGTCGCATTCATCGTTTGCGACAGGACCGGCTTCGGAATTAGTGAGTTCGTAACATTATTATCTAGAACCGTTTCGAAGATATAAGCTCTTAAAAACAGTCAGAATATAATGAGACACCCAGTATATTGGTAACGCGCTTTATTAAATACGACTATATTACAGGAAACTGTAATGATACTTTATTGTTTCAAACCTACGTAGTTTGTTGTCAGATTTTTCGTATTTAGGTTTGCAGTTGGGAGGTAAAAATGTCGCTATTGTCACAACTTTAGACTTCCGTTACTGAAAGACATGTATTGATTGTTATTTTAGAGCTCGCGGACGGAAAACATATGTAGTGATTGTAGTCATGAAGCGTAAATACGCCGGAACCGGTCTACAAGATATGTGTTCCCTTCTAATTGCAAACCAGTTAAATATCTTGTAGATATGCCAACCCCGTTTGACTTTGAAGTGTAATTCAATATCTGTCGGGGCCTATAGTCGGGGAAGTAATTGTTGCTTCTTAGTTGAACGGTCACTGTCTTTGAAATATATTTTTCAAAACATAATAATTATTATTCTGTGATATCTAAAAACTAAAACATAATTTTTGAATATTGAAAAAGCAAAATGCATAACAACTCAAAGTGACAATTAACCACTAAAGAAAAACGTGAACATACAAGAGTAAACAGAGCAATTATGACTATTTTAGAAGAATTCCTCACATACTGTCTGACATTACAAGCAACATCAGCGCTTTTTTAGATGCTTGAAATAATTTGAATATTTTTGCATTTTAAATTAATTTTAGTGGCTGTTTGTGACAAAATAGTTATTTGTGTATTTAGATAAATAATGTTGCGATCTTTTAAAAACGGTAATTTTGCTTTACGCTCGAAAAACATACATATTTGACAATCCCAAACATTTTTATAAATTCCAAAACGTGTAATTTAAAACAGTATTCTAAAAAAAATGTTACCAAAAACAAACACAATCTATTGCATATTATAAAGTATCAATGTACATTTTTTTTGGAAAAATTACTGTAAATTCCATTCTTTAGCACCTAAGTTAATTTTAGTTTGTTTCATTTTGTTAACGCTCATATTTAAACTTTGATTAACGCACTGAATATCTCGATCGCTCAAAGGAAGCGATCTAAGACTAACGGAATACGGTAAATTCTTCGAAGAGTATTCATCCAGCACCGCCATTCTTCCACATTTCGCAGGCCTACTGGCTCTAAGAATATTATTAACACCAATATCGTTCAATTTGCTCTGAACTTCGACGTTCTGGTGTTGCAAACCCATCGTTTGCAGTTTAGATCTACCAACATCGACGTCTATTTCCATCGAAGAACATATTTTGGTGCGAAAAAACGAAATAACATTATCATGTTTATCCATACGTTCCGTAGATTTGCCTATACTCGCTTGGGAATCGTTGAAAATATCGTCGATATTTAAAACGTGTTTTGATTTTGTATCTTTCGGTTTAACAGATAAAGATATGACTAAATCTTGATTACATTCGGGTGATATAAAGTTCAAATTTATTGTGTCGTTCAGGTGGATGTTAGGTCCTTCTACGACTGAATGAGAAGGATTTTCCGGATTGAATATAACGTTAATATTCTTATGATCCGTTTTATTGTCGTCTTTGGATTTAAGAATTGTTTCATGGTGAGTATGTTCCTCAACTTCACGTACTTTAACGGAATCCGAAGTTTCTGATTTACTAGTATCTTTGGAGGAATGTTTACTATGTTCAGCTGAATGTTTATGGGAAGAATCCTTCAAAAAATGTTTTTCCGTCAAACTACGAGGAGTTTCGCGTACCGGTTGATCTGTATCATGTACAGGTTCGATTTCTTCAACAGTTTCTTCGTTTGAATCGATGTAACATTCGGCATTTTTGGAATTTTGACATTCCGGACACTGACGGATTACGACGTGTATATCTCCTTCGTCTTCTGATTTTCCTTTGATGCATATGACCAGCTTACTACCAGCTTCTCCGTTTTCTTTCCAGGTAAATTCTAACGGTTGTTCCATAGGGCAATTTTCTAAGCAGCTACAAGTACCTTGTGGGTTGTCGTTTAAGATAGAACTAACGCTATGCGTTGAAACATTGGGTTGCAATTTGTTGTTCTCCCCGTCAACGGAAAAATCTTTTTCCAGAAAATGACGTACTTTATCCAAATCGGCCATGCATCTGATAATAATCTTTTTAGCACCATCTGCATTTAAATGACTCTCCTTTGAGGCATGCTTTGAAGCTTCATTTTTTTTCTCTTCTAATTTAGCGAGTTGATTATTTTTTGAATTTGCTTCGGACGATGTCAATACAGTGAAATCAGTGGTCATAGGTAAAGTTAGGCAGGTCAAAATTTCTCTGGTGATTTTTTCAACGCGTACCTGTTGATTTTCGTTTAAACTATCCGAAGATATATTTTCCAAGTTCAATTTCCTTTCCTCATTACTGTCTAAAAACTGCTTATCCTGGGGATACTCCTGCATGAAATCAATTATATCCCCTAGAAGATTATGCAGATTTATCAGCTGAGTTAATATTGGACCATCGATGTATATTTTTCCACTTTCGTGGAGTTTAATTTTGGAATCGAAATTAAAACTGGGGTGTTTAAATAATTTTTTGAATTGGGTCTTACTTGAACTCTTCCTGAGAGCTGCGTCGACTTCTTTTAGTAGTTGTACAGCTCCAATAACATCGTTGTATTGATCTAATGTTATTCGGTAGCTCGAGGGAGATTGGTTTGATGTTATAAGAGAATTTTCCGATCCAGTTTTTAGTATCTTATTGATTATAGGTAAAAGTTTACCTCTAGCTAAGTGCAAACTGCTTGTAACGTTCTTAAAGTAAAACGGTTTCGGAAGTTTTAGAATGCTATTTAGGGATTCCAGGGATTTTTTAGAACACGAGCTTGAATTTTGACTCATTGTTTATTTAATTTTGATACTGCAATTTTGAAATCCCCGTTTTTTTTGTAGCCAAAATTAAGTTTTAATTTGATCTATGTTGGAAATTGTCACATTTGAAGTGTTTTTAACTTCGAGTTGTCAATTTGGAAGCTTAAGAACAGCCAAAAAAATTAAGTACTCACTGACATTTGGACACTTCGTAAATTAATATTAATTTTGAATTGACTCAAACATTATATTCGAATATACAGTCGACAGAAGCAAACAAGGGTCACGGAAAATATTCCAACTATAACAAAAAATAATAGCAACTAGCCAATCATAGGAGCCAGTGGTCGCGTATCTGTCGCCATTTTTTCGTTAATTTGGATTATGAAGTTGAACACTTTTGGTCGCGTTTATCACAACGTAGCACTACCGAAGCGATAATCAATTTCCTGCTGAACGCGTGTTTTGTTGACTGATCAGATTGAGCGCTGTGGTATCAGTCGCCATTTTTTCCATAAGAATTAAAATACGCTACACGCTACCGATTGATGATGCAGTAACTGTCATGTATGACATATGTTAAAAACATAATATAAATATTTTTGTTTGGAGATATTTTAGTTTGTATTTCAGTGAAAATGGGTCTTTAGCCTTTAGCACGAAAAGAAGAAAAGATTTTAAAATTCATCAAAGCTGTCATATAGTTGTCACCATTGTCTTTTATAGATTGTTTCCTTTTGCCATTTGCTGCTGTTATTTGTGTTTTAATTAGGTACTGTAAGTCTTATCAAGTGTGATAATTCATAATATTTATAATGGTTGGTGTGAAGTGTTGCGTTCCTGGGTGTACAGACATTGCATCAAAACGACAAAGGTTTCCCAAACATGACCCTTTGTTGTTGAATGAATGGGTTGCCTTTATTCGCAATCCAAAACTAAAGGAATTAGGCGCTAAACAGATTTATAAATCCTACAAAGTTTGCAACAGATATTTTGAACCACAATATATTGTTATTGGGACAAAAAGGGGCCTCACTCGCAAAGCTGTTCCTACAATCCTTCCAGGATTGATCAAAAAGTGATAGGGAATACGTAACATTATCACTCTTAGGCATTACGTAGCGCGTGGTAAAATGTAAATTGCATTTAGGAATTCCTAAATTCGTTTTAGATATTACCTGACTTTAGGAAATGGTTAGTCATTCAAAAACAAACTTCCATTAAAAAAAGCGTTATAAAATAGTTCTAAACCTATCCACTGCGATCGCTGAAATTCTTCTTCCCTTAGTCTGTTTTTCGGCCTCAGCTGCCTTGCCTATTCCGACAACTCAATTGCAACTAGCGCTTCAGGTGGATGGGTTTGACACCTCATTTTTTCATTCTAGGTAATCCTATTGGACTTTCACTTCTATATAGGTTAGGTAAGACTGTTTTGTGGTATATATCAAATAAAATTGAGTTGTTGTTGTTGTATTCATTGACATTTGACATATATGTCGATGGTTTTATTAGCACGTTCAGCGGGCCGGTATTCTCAGGCCCTCGCTTGGAGCGATATCGATGTCGTTGAATGCGAGGGGATCGAAATTCATTGCTGTCTCGATTCTCATGCCCTCTCCTGGACCACGATTCACGAACTGATGAACGATCACATCACGTGAAAACTTGACAGTTTTGTATTTTCGATGCAAGGATATTTCACATCACTCTTCACTTGATGAACAGCAAGCGATGTGTGATGTGAAAGGAACTGATGAAACATGCGCATGTGTATTATAATGTGACAAAAACTTAGATCTTATTTTTTGGGGTTAGGTAATACCTTCTTTTTTTAAAAGTAACATTCGGCGTTTGCTTAGTAAACTGTCAAAATACAGTAAATTTTACTTTCATCGGTGGAGGACTCTGATTGCTGGAGAATACGTGTCAAAACATGAAGGGACCGCTCACATCACACGTTCACATCAGTATTCACTTCACTTATTCAAGAATACTGGTCCTGGCAATTGGAGAGGAGTGCTTTATTTCACTCGCATTCTCATCACTGACATATTATATGTCAATAATTTGCATGTAAATAGACAATTATAACCTTCAATTTTCATTGAAGCAGTGCTGAAAATTATAATTGTATATAAATCATTTATAATTGTAGTCATTTTATATAAGGGATTGTAGTCATCTTATGTATATTGGACTACTAGAAGGTCTAGAAGAAGCATTTAAATTTAAATTCAAAACACAGAACCAAAAACTATCTTGACATTAAGGTCAAAATACGTTGAAATCGGGGTGTTGCTATATCTAGTCGCTCGTGATACAGATTTGCGAGTGCAGTGGTACATGAGAATCTACAAATACCACATCGCTGCCAATCAAATCACTCCCTTTAGAGATCGTTCGCTTGTGTGGGAAGCGAGTTGAGAATACCGGCCCAGGATGAACGCGACCATTTATTCGGAATAGTGATGAGAGAAATCTGTGTTGGTTTTGATATTGCGATTTTGCAAGACCAAGATCAAAATCAAAACCGAATAAACAAGAACATGACCAAAACCAAGACCGAGAATGCAATCGTAAGTAACAGTAACAAACAACAAACTATTTGAGCAAGACCAAGACAAAGAGCGGACAAGCAAAACGGAGACGGTTCTTGCTTTGCTCATCCCTAATTCAGACAACGTGGTGTTCTTTTGATATCTTTGACAAATTATGATAATTTTAATAGTAAGTTCGGATAAGAATTATCTTTTTTGTATCAGCACCACTGAACTGTATTTTACTGGATATCAGATGTCATTAAATATCTTTGATTTTATGTTTTTTTTATGTTATTATCTAGTCTCCATGATTTGCTTGTAAAATACAGAACAATCTGTCTTTTTGAATACTCATACTAAAAAAGATAAGATACATACAGTCATACAACTATACCAAAGAATACACCAGCTTAACAAGAAGCAAAGCCTGACGCAATCTCTTAGACGTTTTGGTAACAAAAATGTATGACCTTGAAAGACCGACGTTGACAGATTACTTAAATTTGGTAGTTTATATCTTCTGTATGTTCCTTGTGGCAATACTTATTCTTTTTCTTTTATTTTTCTGGGAATCAAACCACAATAATTATTAACATTTCCAAAAATAAGCGAAAAAAAGTGCTATCCCAATAAAAACCGTTCCTGGAACGTGCACTTTACTGGATTCCATTACTAGTAGAATTGCTAATTTCACGGAAGAAGAAGAGCTGAAATTACTCTATTTATTGCAGAGATACAGCAAAATTTTGAGCAAAAGAACCGATTTTTCAATTAACAAAAAAAAATATAGATAGAGAAGCGCTGAGTCAGGCTAGGTTAATGAAAAAACGCCTGACTGTTTTTCAAGAGCTCCTAAAACGTATCAAAAACAATAAAAATAACTGTCAAGGATCGTATTTCGTATTTTCTATTTTTTAAACAATCAAAATTGAAAACAATTCAGTACTTAAATTTTATAATTCAATATTCAGCACAATATATGTATTCCAAAATGTATTAACGGTTACATCATTACGAACTAATCTTCTAAAAATACCAGTGTATACTGAGCCTTACTTGAGTTTCTTTCAAACAGCGGTATAGTGTGAGATGAAACCGAATTTGTTTATTTATGTAAAATTTGTTTTACGTCATAGATATATGTATATTACTCGGTGGTGTAAATGAGAACGGTTCATATAAAAATTGAAGTTTACAATTTAGTTTACGGAATATTTTATTAGCGATTTGATTGGGCAATTTTATATTTTGTAGCAAAACATTTTAAAAATGTTTATAAAAAGTTTTTATGCGAATGTGTTAATATAGAATTTTATGCTATATTTGGAAAAAACAAATTAAGATGATTATAATACGTGCATTCTAGAAAAGTAGTGAAAGGAAAAGTAACAAGAAACGCGTTTTATTAACATTTTCAAAATAAGCGAAAAAAAGCGCTATCCCAATAAAACCGGAACTTTTCCATTCGTGCGTAAAATGCTTCTTACCACACACGTTACGTAATTTACTATTATTTCACATTTTACCATGCAGAGATGTGATCTACTGTGAATGGACCTCGGAATGGACCTTAATAAAATTTGATAACAAAGTTTTGCACTCTTGAACTTCAATATATTATTGATTGTCCAGTTGTCAAATTTTTCCGTTGGGTCAGATAGGGACCAAAAATTGCTTAAAAACTAATTCATCTTGACAACGGTAGCTGCATAGCTACCGAGACGTCGTAATGAAAAAATATAAAAGCATAATATTGGTATTGGTTTGATTGAGAAAAAAGAATAAGTAATGCCACAAGGAACATACAAAAGATATTTAAATCATTTTAGGTTATGTAAATGTATGGTTTGTTTATTTGCATTCGGTCATTTTAATATCAATATAGTATAGTGCATTCAATAGCCTTCTTGGTGTGCGTCATATTTTGTGACGTATATCTGGGTTTTGGGTATGTCGTTTGTTTTATTTGCTATTTTGATATACAGCTAACCATAATTTTTAAAAATTAAATAATTCAGCCAAATTCGAAAAGTCTATGAAATTAATAATTATCAGCTTCTTTTTCTAAATGAAAATACTTGAGAACTTTCAAAATGCTGATGTTTCTCCGTGTATCCAGGCTTATTTTTGTAGATATTATTTAAATAAATATAACAATGAGATTAATATTCACTTTTCATAAATAATAATTTACCTTTAACAACAAAGTAGAGACCTAGCGAGAACTGTCAGTGGGACATTAGAAAAAGACGTAAGACACATTGCCGTTAGAAAAGGTACGTCTGCATCCTATTTTGAATGGTGTAATTTCTCTCGATTGATAGGTCGCCCTTGCGCGTAATCTAAACATCAACTAATCAAAGATCATGGTTAACGTTTTTGATACATTTAAACGGTTCATTATTGTGATATTTTGATTAGGATTAATCGCAGAACTGCCTTTTTTCCATTTCTTCCAGCGTAATGTTTTCGAAGAACATTAACAATCAATGACGCACACCAAGAAGGGTAATATATGAACTTTAGAACTGCTTTGAGAGACTTGTGATGTTTTCGATAGGATAAAACTTTTTGTCGATCAATTATTATTATGTAACCTTGTATAAAATAGTAATGATATCGCTTGTAAAGCTGATAAAAATGGTTATTTCCTATTAGAGATAGGTACACACATCCTATCTTATCTTTCAACAGAGGTTTGTGCTCTTAAGCTGATGTAGGTTAAAATCAATTGGATAATTCTATAATTCCGAAAAAATTATATACGTATTCAGTCCTATATGTTTTTTTTAATATAACATCATTATCTTGTACGTATGTAAAAGTAATAGTAATATGAAAATGGAAATATATCATAAATTTATTCCAATATTTTCATTTTCATTACGTATAATAACCTTTCAAAGCAAAGAAATTCGTTACAGGAATGGGATCCAAATACCATTACCAGACTGGCAGACTAGAATAGTAGGTACACAGACGGCTCAAAAGCAATAGAAGGAACTGCTTATTGGGCTTATTGTTAAAGTAGAACAAAAAATATGAAACTTATTGAAGTGATAGTATAGCACTTGATAATTTCAAGGAAATGAGACGTTTGACTAGCACTGTAATTTTTTTTTCACACCTCCATAATCTATTTTCGGACATTTTTTGTCTATTTTCAACGAGTAAAACAGTGTTGAATATTGAAAAAAAAAACAAATTAAACAATTTAAACCTTGCAGATATTTGCTTAACACAAAAACTAAATTACTGTTAACATGTGTGGGCAACAAGTTAATTTGGACGCTGTATTTCCTCTGAATTATTTATGTCTATTTATGTTTTATTGAGTCATTAGTTCCATATCCGGCGCAAACATATATATCTACTATTTTTCGTTTTTTATCCATTCGACGATTTTATCTATTGAATCTATTTGTCGGCGATTTTTTTTTCGTATACAAGGTTGGAGAACTATTCAATACCATGAATTAATATTATCACGTTCAATACTTTATAAGTAATTATTTAAATAGATATTTTTCAAGCAAAGGCTAACAGTCAAATAATGATTATTGTTCCTTTACTATGATTAAAACATATTCAGACACATTTCGAAAACTTTTAACCAACAATATTTAAAAACTATTACTATTACCAAATAAATCATATAGTGCTAACACAATTTAGACAAAGGTTATAAGATAAATATTCTATGAGCCTCTCCACTACAATATTTGCAGGTCTATTGTGTTTGCTCCTCAGCCTAGTCAGGCCTTCGCAGTACCTGTGTGCTGAGGAAACCTCATCTTCTTGACAAAACCTGCATATGGTTGTGTCAACCAATCCGATGTTATTCATGTGTTTGTTAAATCTACAATGCCTCATTAGGAGCCCAAGCAGGATTCTGATTGATATCCTATTCTGGCTCAGAAGGTACTCCGTGAATTTTGGCGAGGGTTCTTTGATGAACTCGTTGGTGCCATCCGCTATGCCACAGAAAGGTTCTGTGTCAATGGTAGCCCCTTCTGACTAGTGAGTTTGCCTCTTCATTGCCCTTGTGATTGAAGTGGCTTGGTACCTAGGCTAAGGACGATCTGTTATGACAGCATTGAACTGATTGCTTTTAGAGCCGCTTGGGTGTCGGAGAATATGGCAATGGTCGTTTCCTCAAACTCTTGCTTTAATAGCTCTTTTGTACAGTGCTATAAAGTTGCAACTTCTGCATTAATTGGAGGCACTTCCTTCCATGTCTCTCTTATGAAGTTTTTTCTGAAGCTATACTTAAGAATCATCTCGTCCAGTGGTATTCCCATTATGGGATGGATTTTCAACTCTTTGTAGAGCTCGTTGCACACCTTGCCTTTTATGCCACTTAATCCATAGATGCCAAAAGATCCTTATTTCTCCTAGGGTCAGGTATGTTCTCAGATCATATCCAGCACAAAAAGCGAAAAGTGGATATTCTCGGCTGGCTGTACTGAGCAAACTAATCAATCAATGTTAAACAATCTCTCAGGCAGATAAAAACACAAATATAGATCCAGATCCACTCAGACAGGCTAGGCTTATCAACAAAACGCACAACAGTCTTCTAAAAACATCTGAGGTAGACTTCATTTCACATAAGAAGAAGCCACATGGAGTTTGCCAACTGTCTTGCGCATAAATCAAAATTAGTCTTGTTTATCTATGTCGCCTCGAAACGACCTTTTCATGCCATTGGCGCTACAAACAAACATCTCATCCAATAGGGTATTTTCCTATGAGCGGAAAAAATTAAAAAAGAGTCGGAGCAGGTACTTTGTGGTACTATTATGCCAGAAATCAATATTTCACACAAATAAATTAAACCAGTGATTTTTTATTAACTTAACAAAAATGGTAATTTTCGAATATTTACTCAGCGCGGGAAAATATGTGAGTTTATTGTGACGTAAGAGGTCCCGCTGCTTGCTTGTTTCTTATAGGCCAGCTCAGGTGGGCGGCCGCAGGTCGAGCCGATGGTTCCGATTCGGCTGGTCAGTGATCTTGTCGCTCGGGATGCGGTAGGCGGAGCGACAAGATCACTGACGTCATAAAAAATCAGCGCGTTTTGGCGCGCTATTTAAATATAATATTTTTAAAGTTGGTTTTGGCAACTTTCCCGCTTAGTAAAAAATTTGGAGTACTTAACTGAGGCCAGACAATCTTCTAATGGTGTTTAAAAAAAATTGTCAAATACCCTATTGTATAAGAAACTATCTCGTAAAACTTCAAATAATTCCCAAATATGTTTTATTTCAACTATACATACGATAAATACATGTTTAAGATTGTTATTTTGTGTTAAACCTACAACATGTGAACACGTTACGCTACTGATTTGAAATTGCAAAAAATGGCACTGGTTTTGACACAAGTTCGCGCATACGACTGCAACTTCAAGTGTCTTCTTCTTACGTGAAACGAAGTCTATCAAACACCCAAACTCGTGACTGATTGATGTATTTATTATCAACAGTAAAAACACAATATATATCGGATAAATTTCTCTTTGCAACGAAACAGTTTTGCCAATCACTAATTTTACGAGAAAAACTGACATGATAAAATCGCGACACCGAAGGTGGAGCGATTTTATCTAATGTCAGTTTTTCGAGCAAATTTAGTGATTGGCAAAATTTTGAGTTGAAGAGAAATTTATCCGATAAAAGAAAAGCTCGAGTGTTTTTTGGCAAGATAAATTAACGACAGAATATATGGATGAACAACAAAAATAATTTTCTTTATTAACTTGCGACTCATTGTCTCATTGTGTAAAAGTGACGTCCGCTTACTAGATATTGAGGAAGAGGAGTTTTTATCGCGATAAAAAAAGATGCACCTTTTTTATCGATGTCAAAGTGACAATAACATTTCCAGGTATATGACATTTTAACATTGGAGTTAATTTATCAACAGTAAAAACACAAGAGCTTTTTTTTTATCGGATAAATTTCTTTTTTCAACGAAACAGTTTTGCCAATCACTAATTTTACGAGAAAAACTGACATGATAAAATCGCGACACCGAAGGTGGAGCGATTTTATCTAATGTCAGTTTTGCGAGCAAATTTAGTGATTGGCAAAACTTTGAGTTGAAGAGAAATTTATCAGATAAAAGAAAAGCTCGAATGTTTTTTGGCAAGATAAATTAACGACAGAATATATGGATGTACAACAACAATAATTATCTTTATTAACCAAACTTGCGACTCATTGTCATTGTATAAAAGTGACGTCCGCTTACTAGATATTGAGGAAGAGGAGTTTTTATCGCGATAAAAAAGGATGCACCTTTTTTATCGATGTCAAAGTGACAATAACATTTACAGGTATATGACATTTTAACATTGGAGTTAATTTATCAGTAGTAATAACCCAAGGACATTGATAATTGTTCGAAAAAATTTTATGCCAGATTTCGAAAGCTTGTTGCTTGGAAACAGACCGACGCCGTAGGCGGAGGTCTGTTGCCTACAAGCAACAAGCTTGAGAAAGTTGTCAGAAAAATTTTTGAGCATTTATCAATGTCCGAGGGTTATTCGGATAGAAAATTTTTTACCAATTATAGAATTACAACCAAATCGTGACATTTCCAAATATTAAATATTTGTAACTTCAAAATCGAAATAAATCAATAGGTATGTGTCCATAGCAACGAGAAAACAGCCCATGGTCTGTTATCAGTGTAATGTTGACATGATTGGGTGAAATTGTTCATATGATAAAAAATAAGGAAATTTCATTGGTTATTGGAGCTGTTAAAAAATTTTCCGTCTAAACATCAGTTATCATTAAACCCAGTTTAGGTGTTTGATACAACGTGCCCTATGAAATAGTGTTTGATCAGATAAACCTGCAGATATTCACTTTAAATTTTTTTTGCTTCATAGATTTTGTAGACCAGTAGTGGGAGCACGAAGCTCGATTACTCGACGAATTTTGGCAAGTCGATCAAAATGTCACCCACGAAATTCGATTTTTCCTCTCGACTCGATTGAAATCACTCGACGACTCCTAGCTGTCGAGTTGATCGAACCGCAGTAGACCTAACAAATACTGTGATCGAACTATTCGGTACGTCTAGTTTTTTAAAATAACACCCATCAATTTGTTAATATATTAAATATAATAGCCTATAATAGGTCATTGTTGAAATGCTACCCATTGTTCATGTAGGATTGCGGCAACATGAAAGGCTCGCTAGAGCAAGAGACAATCTACCTCGCAATCTACGTCTTGTAAGAAAAAGACGATCATTACGAGTGAATAATGATCCATTCACTTTACCCGAAAATAGGTTCATTGAGCTATTAAAAATAACTTCTCAATGTTTTTCATTGGATTTGCACATGTTTCCAATCAAACGTATTCACTAAACACAACTAGCCCTTAGTCAACCAAGTCCAACTAAACACCTGACAAGCATAACAACAAATAATAAATGTCACTTCTCTAAAAAAATACAACTATGAAGTTAGCTGACCAACGATTTTTTGATACAATGGGAATACGAACTCGATCGAGTTTTGTGCGCCAAATGCCTCAAGTCGATGGAATAAAGTCTCGATTATTCGATGGATGTATATGTATGACCAAGTTTCATGCTCCCACTACAGATCCAGTTTTTGTGGGAAAAGAAAATGGCTTCAGAGCTAATACAAAGGTACAGTACTTTAAAGCAGGCACATAGAAGGCACTTATGGAAGATGTAGGTACCTATATGTGACAACAGCCATTACATACGATAGATATTTTGGCTAGAAGACTGAAATAAGTATTCCTCGTTTAATCATAGCCTTCGAGGCATTAGGATAACAGGATTGATATATAGAGCTCCTCGTATCTGGAATGCTCATAATGTGAAACTATAACTGTTATCCAAGGCTATTGGAATTATTTTTTGTATTATTATAAAAACTAGTATTGTATTATTTACATATCTTGGTTTGTTTTCAATATAATATGCACAAGTTTCTGGTTACTTGTATAAAGTTACGAATATGAAAAATACAAAATAGACTATGAGCCCATGGGGAAAAAAGTGTCGCGATTTGAAACAGCAGCAAACCGATTCAGAACCGAGTTCAGAACAATAGTTTATCATGCCACCATCGGTTCCAGCACTATGGCGTACATTTTCTCTTGTGCAGAGAAACACAGTGGAAAACTGAACATTTTATTTTTAACCCCCTGTTACATAAATGATAGTGGAATCATAGGAGATCGGTCCAGACTCTATGACGTTCAAAAATAATCCTCTGGAAAATCTAGGAAAAATTTTAAAACTCTTATTTTCTACCCCCTGAAACCGTGATATGAAACTGTACGCCGTTTGTTACATTTGATAGGAGATCGGTCCAGAATCTTTGACGTTCAAAAATAATCATCAAAATAATATCAAATGTAACAAACGGCGTTCAATTTCATATCACGGTTTTAGGGGGTGAAAAAT
This sequence comes from Galerucella pusilla, assembly GCA_910591695.1. Lineage (NCBI taxonomy): Eukaryota > Metazoa > Arthropoda > Insecta > Coleoptera > Chrysomelidae > Galerucella > Galerucella pusilla. Next base: position 37,439 of record CAJUYI010000586.1, on the reverse strand, counting down.
AAAATGTTCAGTTTTCCACTGCGCTTTTCTGTACAAGAGAAAATGTACGCCATAGTGCTGGAACCGATGGTGGCATGATAAACTATCGTTCTGAATCGATTTGGTGCTGTTTCAAATCGCGACACTTTTTTCCCCATGGGCTCATAGTCTAAAAGTATAACGTATACATGTCAATACTGTACTGTATGTCAATTAAAACCAGTAGGTAGCGTAACGTGTGTACCTCTTTAAAATCTATCAATATGACCATAATGTAAAATTAAGACATGGAAGTTTTAACCAACCATTCTGGTTTTGCAACATAAGGAACAACATAACTTGCGGTTTCGGCGTATTTGCGCCTCATCAGTACAAGGTATATGTTCTCCGTTCGAGAGCTCTAAGGCTCTAATCTAAATACACTAAAATCACAATCAATACTTGTCCACCAGTAACGGAATTGTTAAAGTTGTGATAATAGCGACATCTTCACCTCCATCTTGTAGATCATACCGACCCCGTTTGACTGAGATGTGTAATTGAATGTCCGTTGGCCTATAGCCCGGGACGTAGTTGTTTCTTCTTAGTTGAAACGGTCACTGTTCTTGAAATGTTTCAAAATTTTGTAAAGCGTTAGAATGTTATTCTTTGGTTTTCAATCTAGTTATAAGTAAAATTGCGTTATCCGCAATCATAACTAGAGTTGATGATTCGGTAACGCTGATTTAATGCTTAAATACCACTACATCGGAAGGAAATTCTTCACATAACTACTATATAAAAATAAAAGTGGTAGGAAATATGCGAGGTCTTTGATATTATTATCTAAGCAGAGCACTTGTATATTTTACAAAACATCCAAAAATAAAATAAAAAATCATACCTAACAACAACAGCTTCACATCTCGGCGGGATCTTTGCTTTTCTTCCTTAAGGAGGAGATCGATCCGTTTCGTTTTGGCGATAGCCGCCCTTTCCTCTGCCGAAACTGTGCATCCCATGGCACAAACCTCGATGCACGACGTCTTGAGGCTTTTTTTGTACACTTTTTCAAATGAAATTTTTTTTGTTCCTTAACCTTTACCTACTTCTATGAACCAAACGATTTTTTATACTTTATCTACTTATACAGAGTTTTAAATGTTTTATAACAGATTTGCACCAACTTAAAAATGATTCTTGAAATATTTTATTTAATGTTGAGGCAGTATTAGAACTTGAAGCTAGTACAGAAGAGCTTTTGCTCTGTAAAATTATTACCAATATTTTCGTAACACCCTGTACAGCAAAAGTAACAAGTAAATATTATATTATTTAAATATAGGATCTCAATAATATCCTTCTTGTGAATTTAGATAGGGAGTGACGCCTGTAAACTATTTATAGAAACAAAAAAAATCTATTTTTAATGTATATATACACGAAGTTTTAGAATCTGTTTATGCTCGTTCCGGTTTGTTTAAAGTCTAACAGTTTTTTAAACCCAAAAATGTGGTAGAAGTAAAGTATACAAGATGTGTAGTGAACTTTTTATCCTATTTATGTCAATTTAGAAAGTGATATTAAAAAATGTATTCAATAAAAGCATAAAAGTTTGTTTCGTTTAAATTTTAAAAAAGGAAAAATGGAGTCTGCGATAAAACAGGATTATAGAATAACTACTTCTAAACGGGCAATATTTTTAGTGCAATATGTAGCTGCAACACAGTGGATGGCAACATTGCCAGCAATAAAAGCCAGTCTAGGTAATACACACAGATTCATTCAAAAGTTTTGCATCACCCTAAATCTCCGAAAAAAAAATGTGGTTATTATAAATGGATCAGAGATTAATCAAATAATTAGTATATTGCAAAAAATATGGAAAATATTGAAATGGTAAACATTGATAAACAAGCCAACAAAAAATTGTTAGCGCAAAAAAATTCCTTCGCATCCGAAGAAGGTGATGCAAAACTTTTGAATCTATGTGTATATTGACAATATTTTCAGTGTCGACGATCGCTTGGCCAGCGAAAATACTCTGTAATTTTACTTTGTTTTGGTATTCGTTTGTTGTTGATATGAAAATTTTGGAGGTTATAGTATATAAAATGACTAATACTTGGTCGAATGAAAAGATTATTGAGTTTATTAATGAAATACATTTACATCCTGAGTTATAGAATGTGGAAACCGGAATTTATAAAGACAGAAATGCTAAAAAAGATGGATGGGCAATTATAGCCGAACATTTGGTATATCAAGTGATGAGGCCTACAAAAAGTTCAGAATCTTAAGAACTTATGCAAAGAATGAGGTGAAAAAGAAGTAAACCGGTAGTGCTGGCGGTAAACTAGTGAAATGGTAGTTTTAACTTGTTATCAAGACTTATTTCTAGACTTGGGTAATCTAAAGTTTCACTCCTAAGGTCGAATCCACAATCTACTCTTCTTTTTCTTTAACTTTGTGTTTAAAACAATATAAGTCGCTGTGACGCGAATGATTTTGTCAACCATTCTTACACTATTTTGTAGCCCGTCTACGAAACAAATTTTTTTCAGTAATAGGCCATAGTGTTGCAAGCAATATTTCCGATGGCAGAACCATATATGCTACAAATGAAATGTTGTCATATACTGGCTGGGCTATAGTTGCCAATATTGCACTAAAAATATTGCCCGTTTAGAAGGTGCTTAATAGAAATATTACTACATCAGTGTTTGATAAAGTACCCTACTTTATCGAAAATGGGCAGAAATAGACACAACAGTAGACCAAAACTTTATATTGTTGGAAACTTTAAATCCAGTTTCCCTATTTTACGTCGAAAGTATTATACAGTATAGAATTACGATGGGAAACGTCAAAAAAATAAAAATCTATTGATGCCAGATATTTTAAATAATCATAAAATTTTATAAATACGGATGATTTTGCAAATTTTCATTAAATCAAATACATCTCAAGTACCTACATTATTTTTCTGTAATTTTAAATGGATCACCCTGTATTTTATATCATTGTCGAAGAGTGAGCATTTCCCATACCTAAAACTATAAGTTTTTGAGATATTTTATATATTTTCTATGAACAGTAATAATAATAATATATGGTAACATAAAATCCGGTAAACGGTTTGTAAATTTAAATAATTTACTTACACCCTATTTTGATACAGTGTAACACGAGGTATAACTGTGTTGAGCAAAAACTTTTCAAATTCCGAGAAAAAAATTTCTTCTACTGTAAACAGACGTAAGAAATATACACATGGCTCCCTATTATTTGAAGATGAAAGATACGAGAATCGTGAATAGAAATTGTTACGAATGAATGCTTACATTGTAAACAACTAGACATATGGAGGAATCAAAGCGTGGTATTTAATCCCAAGAACCTAAACTAAATATTCAGGGGCACAGTATGTTTATTATTTAGTGTTAACCTAACCTAACCAATACTCCAAATAATTTAAATAAATCAATAATTTAAACCTTAACCACAATGTAACTTGTTGACTAACAACATTTAATTACTTATGATTAATATTAAGCAAATCGTGCTATTTTATCGAAGATAAATTTGAACTGAATTTCATTATTTTATTAGACTCTTTAATGGAGAAACCCTTTTAACTTCAGTATTTAAAAGTAGGTACAAATGGATTCACACTAAATGGTATCGGCTAAACGATTATAAAAAAACAAAACAACAAAAAAGTCTATTCGAGTCATATGATTTACACAAGTACGACAAGGAAAATATGAGAAAAAATACTTGGAAGAGAGAGAAGAATAATTGTGCGCAGTCAGCTGTTGCCAAATGTATTTATCTGTAAAAGCTATTCCTAATTCTGGTCAGCAACAATGTTAAATACCAATAATTGTTAAATCGAAAGCAATGTATAGATTTTATTTATTACAGATTATAATTTGTCTTATTTTTTCTTGAACTATATCATATTATTCTTATTTGTGTTGATCTCACTTATTTTTCAAAAGTCAATAATATTACCAATCTGGATTTTCTCCCACTAAATACGGCGTTATCCCGTGTTAAAAGTCAAATGCAAAATAAGTTATTTTTTCCTTAGAAAGTACCAACCATTTTAAACGGGCAACGCTGCTTTCATATCAGATTGGTAACTGGAACTGAACACACTCCAAATGCTGACTGCGAACAATTATTCTTCTCTTTCTTTTAAGTAGTTTTTCTCATATTTTCCTTATCGTACTTGTGTAAATCGTATGGCTCGAATAGACTTTTCGCGATCTGTATATGAAGCCCGATGAAGAATACATTTAAAATACTGGAAATATAAGTAAATCTCCTTCGCACACAATGATATGAAAGAAGATAACTGGACTCTGAACTAAATGTGGAATAGAGTATATTTAAATAAATTACTGGTTTATCTCCTATATTAAGCAAAATATAATTAAAATTTCTCAAGTTCGACTCTGTACTTGGTTTTCTACACAATGGAATTGAACCAGGTAGTTTATAGCAGATGATAATGAGCCAATACCTTTTAGCGTAAAACTTATTTTATCTTGGGAGGTTTTTCTCAGTTTATTTTTGCACTGTGTATACAGGGTGTCCCGTGAATAAGTACCGTAAATTTGAATGATGGTAGCTTGTTACGAAATATTTCAAATATTAAATACAATTCTTCTTTGACCTGGTTAGTTTGTGAAATACAGGGTGCAGATGAAAAATAAATTTTATTATATATCTTCTCGGGGGATCGAAATATAACTTCTAGTACAGGGAATGAAGCATTTCACCTGGCAATTTTTTCGTCCAGCATGGATTGACTTGAAATTTTAACAGAAGGTAGGTGATAGCCCAAGGATCAAAATCTATATCGAACCGAAGGGCGCTAAAGTCTTGGGGGTGGTTGCCACCCCATCTCGGGGGTGAACATTTTTTATGACATTTTAACCACAGGAATCGATTGAGAAGTGATTCTAAGCAAAAAATGTTCTATACACTTTTTTTGTAAAATCAATATTCTCTAAGTTATTCGAAATTGAAAGTAACGCTTTTTAGAGGAAAAAATCGACGTTTTTGATATGTTTTTCGCAGATAACTCGAAAATTATGCGTTTTATAAAAAAAAACTGTAGAAAGCAAAATTGTAGCTTTTAAAAAAACAAGCAAAACCCTTTTTTATAATTTTTCTAAAACCAATAGGAACCGAGATATGGCCCATCAATGATTAGGTTTTTTTCCCAAATGCAAAATGTGATAGATTCAAAGTCAAATACCGGAAAAATGATGCATTTTTCGTAGAAAACTCATATAATCTTTTCCAAAGAGCATAATTAGACCTTTCTTTAAAAAAAAAGGTCTGTAGCATCAAAATTGAGTGAATTATGACAAAAATAATGTCAGTACTGAATTTTTTATACAAAAAAATCGGTGAAAACAACCCCCTAACTACCCCCCTAATTAAAATTGATCTTTACCCTTGTGCAATTCTGTTTGTACATGTATGGTTAATATGTCCAAGAAGTTGGACCAATTTAAAATTCATAGTTTTCGAAAAATTATGGCTTAAAGTAAAAAGTTATTTTTCATAATTTTGTATTTTTTACCCTTTCTTTCGAAATAACTCCGAAAATATTAGAGGTACAAGCATAGTTAAGAAACGAAATTTTATGGCAAAAATTTTCCTGTAAGTAGATTTTTTGTACAGTTAATATTTGACGAGATATAGCCGTTTAAAACGTCTATTTACGCACGAGCACCACCTTTTTTTAGACCTCTCACCCCATTTAAAAACGAAAGGGTCTAAAGAGATTTAACTCACAGATCCTTGTAGTTCTTGAAAAACCCTACAAAATCGTTTTTGAATAAACTTTTTATCATCAAAAATGAAGGAAATACGTTAAAAAAACCAATCGATTTTTTTTTCGAAAAATTCCAATAGATAGTGCACTTGGAAGCATAATAATGTACAAAACCGGTTTATTCGGCAGTGGGGCGTTATATATACGAAATGTTTCGTTTTATTTTTTTGAAATACAATAGGTTAATAAATTTTTTTTTGTACTTAAGTCTACTTTTTTTCAATTTATATCTATTACAATAGTTTATAAAAATTGCAATGTTGTGAAGGGTGGTTTTTGAAGGTTGAAAAGTTACTTAATGCACGTGACACATTTTTTTTACAACAGAATTATTGAGCAAATCCCTATTAGCATTAATTATTTTTCTCTTGTCAAAAATTTTTTTTTACATATATAATAACACTAATAACAGTTGATTTTTAAGGGTTGAAAAAGTATAAAATTGTATTTTGAAATGTAACAAATTCATCATTTTACTAATTCAAACCAATTTTCACCTATCTTAAGCTTTATAATGCTATTTTTTAATTTTTGACATTTAGGGGTACTTTTCTCCCCTAAGAAACAATCAGGGTTCGTCGGCATGACATGATATATGAAGCAGAGGGTGAGTTGAGCCTAATCCCAAATTTTTATGCAAATCAATCAGAGGCGAAATCATTTTTTAAGGATTCGTGATTTTTTTACATTAAGCTGTAACAGGGGCTGCTTTTTAAGGGTTGAAATATAATGAAATTGTATTCCAAAGCTCAAAACAACTCATCCAAACCAAATTGCACCCATTTTCAGGTTTAAAATGTTATTTTATGATTTTTGACAAATAAGGGTAGTTTTCACCCCTAAAAACCGTTTAGCGCCCTTCGGTTCGATATAGATTTTGAACCTTCGGCTATCACCTACCTCCTGTTAAAATTTCAAGTTAATCCATGCTGGACGAAAAAATTGCGAGCTTTTACCTTTTTTTGAGCTTCATTCCCTGTACTATTCAAATATTTTTGAATGTTATAGTCTTCTCAAAACACATAGTGTTCTAATAAGTCAGAGGCGTGGTATCAGGGGTTCGTGAACATTTATTACACCCTATTACTGAAACACCCTGTATTTCGAGCTAAAAATTTTTCTTTGCAATACTTCATTGAAATTTCGACATAAAAAATACTCTTGGTTGAACTCGCTATAACCATAACACACCGTTTTCAAGATTTTTAGGATTCTATTGCAATAAAAACGAGCTGTTGATCCTAAAATGTATGGTATTTATTTACGGGACACCCTGTATACTGTTTGAGAAGAGAAATAAATAAAAATTCGACTTGCAAACAAATATATTACGGTTGGTTAGTGTTTAAGTCTTAACAGGTTATCTAATACCGCTTATCAACTGTAAATGGTGTGTACCTAGTGTTTTATTTGGTTTTATACTCGGTTTTTTTATTGATTTAAAACTTGTATAGTATAGAAAATGTTATCTCAATTTAGCGCAAATAATAGGAGTTCTACTATGACTGAAATCAATAGAGTATGTGAATTTACTGTGTGAACCATTAATTTGTGGAATCTACTTATATTACTTTTTTAAATGAAACTGTTTCTAATTCCGCTTTAAAGAAAAAATACATATGAAAATTCTAAATTATTTTTTCTTTCATAAATGAACAACGCTTTTTATATGGGACTTTCATTATAACACCCAAAAGCGTGAGTGAATGACCAATGCTTTTTGAATGGGGCTTTTTTAGCTACGTAATTATCTAGTTGCCTTGAATTTAGTCGTTTGTTGTATAAACTTTTGTGCTATCAGTAAATTTGACAAAAGTATCATCGTGAAAAATATTTGTTACTTTGAAAAAAGACAAATTACGCAATGTTATAATTATTAATTTAAATAATTGTCCTCATTTTACTGTAAATATGAATTTAAATAATATAATATAAGCGTTAAAAAGGGGGTAGTAAAATCTTTATATGATAGGACCAGAATCATTTGTTCTAATGATAATCATTTCACAAAGGAGAAAACTCTCTATACTGAAAAATGTTTTAAATGCCAATAATCAACCGGCAGAATTTGTAAATAAAGAAATCAAGAATATAGAGAAAGGCTCATTGTTAATACCATAATACCCCATAATAATAACAATAATATTAATAATTCAGCTAACATAATTTTTAAAAACTTGACAATACCCGTATGTTAGGGGTTTGTCAGAAAGAATTAAGAAAATTGGTAATCAATTTAATATTCGAACCAGCCTTAAATCTAACAATACTTTGAGATCTATCTTAACAAAAACGAAACCAAAAAATGAAAAACAATCTTCAGATATCTTGTGAATGCGACAAATTCTATTTAGGTGAAACATCTAGACCATTGAAAGTCCGAATAAGTGAACATAAAAAATACATCAAAGATAGGGAAGTCAGATATTTGTAAACATGCTTGGGAAGAGGGGCATAAAATTCAATGGGATTCGACAAAAATAATATTTTGAAAGAGCCCAATAATAAAAGACGAAAAATCAAAGAAAGTACTTTAATACAACTGAATGCAGATAAATGTGTAGCTAGTATTTCAGCCGAATGTAGTCAAATTTGGTTACCAATGTTAGAAAGAGAAATTTCCAATAATCAATTACCTGCGTTATCAGGATAGCATCATAAGTTTTTATCCAGGTTTTCTTATGATTTATCATTGGAATAGTTGTTAATCGATACACACTTCAATATACAAAATCACCAAACTGAGTCATACATGTTTTGAAAACAAAAATGATCATACACAAAAAAGTAACAACAAATGCGTTTTATTAACAACATTTCCAAAATAAGGTAAAAAAAAGCGCTATCCCAATAAAAACCGTTCCTGGAACGTGCACTTCACTGGATTCCATTTCTAGTAGACTATCATATCGTTAGAATGTCATAAAATAAAATATTTTATTTCACATTTTACCAGAGCTGTGATCTACTATGAATGGACCTTAATAAAATTTTACAACAAAGTTTTGTAGTCTTAAACTTCAAAATATTATTGATTGTCTAGTTGTCATATTTTTTCGTTGTGTCAGATAGGGACCAAAAATTATTTTATTAATTTTATTACTAGATCTTGACAACGGTAGCTGGAACGCTACCGAAACGTCGAAATAAAAAATAAAAAACATTATTGTGGTTTGATTCCCAAAAGAATAAGAGAAAAAAGAATAAGTAATGCCACAAGGAACTTACAGAAGATATTTAAATAATTAAAATTCGTTGTGTATATATTTGTTTAAAGAAAATTCATTTTTTGTTTTTTAACCCCTTCAGAGCACTTTTTTTTTCTTCATCTGGTCGTAGATAAAGTTTTGTATGAAACTTGTGCGTGAAGTACTTTTGCGCACTCGTTGCGAAAAAGTATAACATCACGCACTTGTATCATAAATAAATATTATCTATTTCATTTACTTACAGTTTCCTGCAAATAAAATGTCATTTTAGTAAAGGCTGTTATCAATAGACGGCAAGGGCAATAGTTTAATACTATTATAACGCCTCACAGAGTCTTTGATAATCGAATAACAAAGTCCAAAGACCGTTCACTAAGAAGCAACAACTACTTCCCTTGTTATATGCCACGAAGGAACTACACTTCAAAGTTAGGCGGAGTGGGTATATCTGCAAGATATATGAAAATTTGAGGATGCGAAGAATAAATATTTGAAGTATACAGAAAGAAAGCAGCTTTATCTGGTGTCCCTGATTCTCACCAATAACTTGGAAGTTGATAGATGAGCTAAAAATAATGAAAGGTTGTCAGAAATATTTTCTAAAACTGCTGAGTGTTCTTACTTTCATGTGCTCTTAGTTGGTTGGACAATCTTGGAAAGCTAGTTAGGAAATATTTAATGAAAAATACATAGATAAATTTATTAGTTGGAATTAAATGAAGGTGTTTAAAATACGAGAAAAAATAATTAACAAAAAAAACTTTTGTGTACTTATATATTAAGTACTATTCTTTAGAAAATTTTGAAGAGCCTGCATTATTTCAACATGGCTGCTAAAACTAATCCAATAACAGTATTTTGCATTGGCACCAACAAAGGGAAAAATTGTGGCTATAACCCAAGGGTCTAGAGCTAGACTGACATAGTAAGATCAACCATCACTTATGAAGTGAAGTGAAGAATATACTTGTCGCTAGGAAGAATGATGAATTGCAGCTGCGTTCTTTATTTTAAATATACATAGGTACTTTCGATAAAATTCTTCTCAAGATCGTTTAACATGATGCAATACAACGTGCAATGCAATGCAAGATTTCTAGATCGAAAGCATGCACAGTTGAGACCCAGCTGATCAGTTTCTGCAATTCCATACAATTGCAATTTTATCAGTTTGGTGCCATTTTTATTGCATGTAAGGCGCAATTCTAGGGAGAAATTTATAAAAGTTTCTTTTGCGTGTTACCAATCAACTAATTATTTCCAATTGAATGATACATATCAGCTGATTGTGGCGACTAATGTTTTGTCATTTGTGATTTGATAATGGACAGTGATTCACTAATTTTTTTCTCTGAACTTTCCCTATTTTCGATATCTTCATTTGAAATAATAATAAACTTTATATATTATGTTTCGATAAATTATTTGTTGAGGTTATTATACACTTTTTTCTTTCTACAATTGGTTGGGTTGGCAGCAATGATGGATGATATCAAACAGTAAGCAAGATCATTTGCAATATACTGACCTTGCAGCAAATTTCTTGCAAGTTTTGCACCATATCAAGCAGCCTTTTAGAAGTATGTATAAATAAAGAACATATTAAAATGAACTACCGCGAATGAATCAGCTTTTTACGTTTCCAAATTATATTTCTTGGATGTTATAGTAACGATTTATTTGAAAGATATAGTTTTCAAAAATAACGCAAGTGCAATAGAAGTAATACATTCTCAAGAATTTGGATAAGTTAATAGATCGATTTAAAAAACAATATATTTATTGAAATGATTTACGTCAATGTATGTAATTCACGCGAAAACAGTAGTTAGTCCTTGAGTATCGAATAAATTACAAAAATATGCATTATCTAAATATTTTAATAATATTTCTATAATCCAGTTAAGGAGGTAGGTAAATTGTGGGCAAATTAATTCGAAAAAATGACAGCCACTTAAAGTAAATTGAATTTTGTTGAGGAGGGTGTGTCAAATACGATAATACAACTTTGGAAGTGTGGACCTAAGAAGGGGGTGGAGGGGCAACCCCTAGTGGGGGGGTCAAAAAGATACCAAAATAAACCTTGTAAGCATTATTTATTTTAGTTTTTCATGAGAGGCATCTCTTCAGAGATAATGGGATTTGGATCTTCTTTGATCCGTGTTGAATCGAGTGCATCGAGGGAAACCCCAAAAACGACTAGACCTAGACCTGCGATTTAGGATTCAGTTGAATTCATGTAGTTGTAGTTTCGTCTGTCAGAAGGGCGTTGTTGGTAGTTGAAATTTCTGTTTATTTTTGTTGCTGGGGATGAATCGTACAGTCCTGAAATTACACAAAAACATAAGCATCGTCAACCTTTGACTGAGGAGAATTTAGAAAGACTAGTTACGGAATCTGACAATGAAATATTGGATCCAAGTGTAAATTGTGCTGATTCCCACAGAATAATGACTCCGAATCAAATGTATCCTAGGTACAACAAGATGATGAACAAAATTTTCCTTCAACGTCTACTGCCGCCACTACTACAACAATCTCCAAACCTGCTCCAAGCGTGAATCTGGAGAATTTTTGTACTTTTTATTGATGTTGTTCAGGTTATTTCCATTATTTTTGTTTTGTTATTAAGATACAGAGGATTTTGATCGTCTCTTATGTTAATTTTTATTACCAGAGCAAGGTTTATTCAAGTTCCTATAAGATATACTGTACTGTTATTCTATATTTGGTTTGTTTTTTGATATTTGGGATTGTAAGGTACCTACTCAGGTACCTACTTTTAGCTCATTGATTTTGACGTTTTGTTTCATGATAAGTATTGTTGGTGCTCGAGAAGCATTGTGAAAAAATTCTTAATATATGTCTTGACGAACTACTAGAAAACTGGAATTATAAGTAGAAAATATTTTCATTAATATTTCATCTTTAGAAACTAATTTTCACTTTTGAGACACCTTCAGTTTTCGAGATCTTTCTAATCGACGGCTTATCTGCCGCGCCCTGTATAGTTAATTTATTTTTAGACTAGTTCTCGAGATTTATAAATATACCCTGTATATTAATGTTAAATTATATTTTTTTAGAATTGACAAGTGGAAATCTGTTAAAAATTACGAGGTAAAGTTTGACAAGTAACTTATATTAAATCTTAACCTTTGCGCATGTTTAAAATGTTGATATAATTCGCGATATTAACACCAATTAGATCATTTTCCTATTAATGACGCTATAGAAACTCACTTATAATTTCCTTGTTAAAACTACAAAAACATTTTTAGATAAACAAAAGATTCCAAGATAAATATAAGTACTTCCTACAAAAAATTTAAATATTATTTCTACCGATGTATAGATATAAATATACATCTTTGCTCTTGACCTACCCATTTTCTATAAGTGACATTAAAAATTAAAGAAAAAAAAATAGCCGGTGTTGAAATATCCTTATGAAAAAAATTTTAGTTTCAATATAGAAAAATTGTAAAAAGATTTGGCAAGTATACAAATTCCGTCACAGATAAAGTGCGGTAGGTTAACATTAAAATGGGCGTCACCCCATAGACATTTTTTAAATTAAAATATTCCTAATTGAACAAAGTTGTTATTGTTATTTTTATATAAAATTTACTATAAAAATCGTTTGGTAAGAGAAATAGATACCTATTAAGGATAATTAGTCACAATTTCATGTCAAAATATCTTTTATATCACTGATCAATATAACACCGGGAACAAAAAACACACAATTATGTTCACAAAACACTAGTTAAAAAAAAACGACGTCAACCGGACGTTTAGTCACTAAAGGCGTACGGCGTAAAGATTAATTCGAATTGGTGGATAAATATCGGTTGTCGATATGCTAAACCAGTCGCTCATATCGGTATAGAAGACCCTCCGAATGCGATAATAATATACGTTACAATCAGTCCGCGTGTGTTTGCTTTTGGAATGGAAATAATGATAAAATTGGTGGGGTATGCATAGACGGTGGAGACGACGTTGCCGAGAGTTGTTACATTTCTGTATGTGATAATGAAAAAATATCATACTGGGTAATGTTTTTATGTTCATTGTCTTTTTCTGCGATACAAAAATAAAATACCGTATGATATAAATACTTTAGGTATTGGCGAGAAAAATTAAGTTTGAGCGAGCAAGAAAATTATTGGATTAGTATTAGTCTCTCTAAAGATATTGACTCGAAATTTTTGGACTCTCTAAATGAAATTGACAAAGGTTCTATTACAGCATTTTCTCTTCAAATCCTTAAAACTTCACAACATAAGAAAAACTAACAAATCTGTAAAGCAATCGTATCTATAGAGCTGAAAACTCTTCTGTGAACAAGACTCGTACATCAAACTTTGTTTATCTTGGCCCTGACGAACTTAATTATTATTTTGTAAACATAAGACGTAAGTAAAAAAATTAGCTCTTTAATACGAGATTTGTTTTTTAAGTATTGCATATAGCAACAGATAATGTAATAATACCTAGGCAAACTCAATGAACTAGACAAGAACAATATACTGCAAGTGCCAAACGTGATGGCGAGCCCGCCCCCATGCGCACAAGCTCATTTTCAATGTCACCTCCCACAACAGCTCTTGCAGGACTATAAACACAGAGTACAACATCTAACAAGAGACGAAAGCTTTGTCAGAGCCTTTGAAGTCGGACTTACACGATATTGAGCGGAAATACGTCGAGGCATTGACACATAAACTACTTGATACACTGAGAAAAGTAACACTACACTAAGAAAAATAGTAGTGTTGATGAACATCCCTCCCAATTAGGTGTATAGAATTTTTTTTAACTACTAACATGAGAACACCTTATTATTAATCTCATGTGTGTAATGAGAAGTGGCTCATTTTTAACCTAATCTTAAAATAATACAAGATGAACTGAGGGGAATGTACGGAAATGACGGCTTGAAATTGACAGATAAACTAAATAATTCACGCATGTGCACACACAAATTTGCGATCACGAAAACTACTTTCTTTCTCCTCTTGTTAGATGGTGTACTCCAGGGGTCGCCCAATGGCGGACCGCGGTCCGCATCCGGATCGCTGACCCATTTGGTGCGGACCCGCAAGAATACTAGTTCACCTGTTGAGAAGTAATGAGAGATGTAATGAAAATTTGATTTCCTACCACTGTATTATTCATCAAACTGTGCTTTGCTGCAAACTCAATCATAATTTTGAGCGTATTATGCAAGAAATGATAAAAATAGTAAACTTTCTTCGTGTTAAATCATCATTGCAACATCGTGAATTGAAATCATTTTTTGAAGAAGTTGATGCACAATATGACGATCTACTGTTGCATAATAACGTGAGATGGTTAAGTAAAGGCTGCGTTTTAGAAAGATTCTTCAGCATTTTAGAACACTTGAAGACATATCTTTTTAACAGTGATCAAACTTCAGCAAACGCTTACTTAAGTTTTCTAAACGAAAAAGAAAATGTTGCTGTCATTGCATTCTTAACGGATACTTTTAAACATATCAATGACCTGAACCTTGATCTCTTTAATAATGATCTTGGAAATGAATGCTTACACTTCCCCAATTTAAATAAAATAATCAGCAGTGACAACGAGACTGACGTCGGACAATTCAAGACGTTCATTACGGATCTTAAATCGGAATTTCAAAAAAGGTTCGCAGATTTTAAGAAAATTGAGAATGTTGTAGAAATTCTCAGCAGCATTTACTCTCTGCATCCTGATGGTGAATGGAGCAATGAAGCTGCGATTGTTTTCGTAAGTGATAAAGCTACTCTGCAGATGGAAATGATCGATTTCCAAGAAAACACAGTTTTAAAACACAAACAATCGGAAGTTTCCAGTGAAGAGTTCTGGATAAAATTTGTGTGTGGTAATAAATATCCAGAATTACAAAAATTAGCTTTGAAACTTCTTACTTTGTTTGGATCGACATATATTTGTGAAGCAGCATTTTCGAAGATGAAGTTCATTAAGAATAAATTTCGATCTCGACTCACTACTGAACATCTCCAGGATTTAATGTCAATAGCTTGCACCAATTTTACTCCAAACTTCAGACAGATAATTCGCAACAAAAAATGTCATTGGATTCCAGAATAGATGGAAATGAAATAGCAGAGGAACTAGCCAAGAGCGGGACTGAAACACCTTTTTGCGGAATCAGCTCCAATGTGATATCGAGTGTGATATTGGAAGAAGTGTGACTACAATTTGAGATCAAATGAATGCATAAGTCAAAGTTAAACTGCATTAAGAATTTTAATCACCTATAGTGGAGAAGGAAGAAGAATGTAAATTCTGTGGTATGAAAGAAGAAATCTCTATCCAAATGCGAATTACACAGCAATTCAGAATCCTAGGGCACGGCATCTAAGAGATTATTGAATAGAAAAGGAACAATTTCATAAGTTAAAGCCTGCAGATATCCTAAAATTCCTCCTGGAAATAGGACTAAAGTAGCTACTAGTGTCTGAGACTTTCGTCAGGAACTAAGTAAAAGTAAGGGGACACAATTAATAGATATTTTAGGTCTCAGTGAATGTCGCCCCAATATACATAGGTACATACATACATAGTTATATTGTATGTATTATGTTATATGTATTTGAAAATCAAGAGAGAGTAAATTCCCAGAATAAAAACTAAT
>CAJUYI010000586.1:0-21342 GCA_910591695.1 Galerucella pusilla | reverse complement strand
GTGAAAATTGGCAAAAATGTATTAGACACGTTACAGAAATAGAAAAATCTTCTGACACAGAGTGCGAGGAACCATAACTTTAAAATTATTAATTTATGTACTTTAATTTTATTTTTAGATTTTTATTTTTTAAAATTTAATATTGTAGTATTTTTTGCATGTTGCTCGTCAAATTTTATCCTTGCGGTTGGTTTTTTTTTTCTCATATACCTACTCAATTGTTTTTTTAGCTCCTCATATTAATTTATAAATAATTGTAATTATCTGTACATATTATATACATATTTTGTAAATAAACATATGCCTAAAACAAAATCCCTAAAATAATATTGACTTTTTCTTCATTTTACCCAAATTAAATTACTACTTACGAATTATGTTTATCTATCTAAAATTGGTAATCTAGGTATAAATAACTAAAACAAATTAAATATTTCTATTTCCATATTAATTTAATTTTGAAAACGCACGTCTATGGTTTACTGCCTTTTAACACTGATAACTGCAAAACATTTCTGGGAATTTACTCTCTCTTGATTTTCAAATACAGTAGAACCAGACGTCAACGTTTCAGGCAGCTTCGTTTAAACTTTTACCTGAAATTAAAATTTAAAGTTGATGAGTCAGTCGAAAAATGGAATTAAACCGAGAAAATTTTCGAAGACAGTCACAATAAGAACGTCTTGCCGAGGGAGAACGAGGGGTAAAACGCTGTCATAAATCTTGTACAGCTACTTCCAAAGTTGAAAAAAAAACACCACATACTTCCACTAAACTTCCACACACGTTTGTGTTGTATTGCGCACTATTTTCAAGGTAGTTGACAATGTAAGTGCCCATGCAACCTTTTTGTAATGCAACACGCTTTCATAATAAGCACAAAAATCAATATATAATTTCTAAAAACACTCAATAGCATACATTTTTATGATATTTACCGTTGTATAGGTAACTTTAACACCCTGTATCTCGAAAACTGAAGCTTCAACGACCCATGTCGACAGGAAATTTTACGCCAATTTTTGCATTTTTTACACGCTCTTTCAGTTTGTAACACATATTCATTAACACCCTGTAAAATGACCTATTCAATAATCCTAAATTCGTTATTTTCACTGTACTTCGTCTGATTTCTGTAATAAACTTCCACCAAACTTCCACATACTTCCACCAAACATCCACATACTTCCACCAAACGTCCACCTGAGGTGTACACGTACACCTACTTCCACTTGCGGTTTACCCCTCGGCAATGAAGCACCACATTAGTCGAAATTTTCTCGCTAGTATGGAGAATTTAAAAGTATACAGTTTAATCTTAGCGATCCAAGAAGATCTACATGTCACATCGTGAAATTGGAGCAGATGGCATTTCAAAATTACATGAAGAATTAGGTATCTGAAAAAAAAATACTTTCTCGTTCAATACCGCATCTGTTGGATAGAAGAGCAATTAGAATAAATTGGTGTCAAAAAAACTCTAAGCGTCTACGTCCAATTAACCATGTTTATATCGTCTTTCTCCTCACCAGTTAAAAAAGAAAAGAAAGCAAAAAATCCCTGAGCTAAACCGCCTCATCCACCAACTTCAGAAATGGTAAACATGCTAAAGGCTCGATTAAAGGTTTAAAATAATCTCGAGGTTCTTCTTTTCAAGTGGTGGTAAAACTCAGAAAGCAGCCACCGCAAAAAGAAGTGCTGTGGACACTGCAGATAAGCCTAAAATACAGCACAGACGACAGAAACTAAAAACGATAAAAAGACGTCTTCAAAAGCAGCAGCTGCTTCAAATACGTCCGATATTAAAACAAAAGGTTCTGCAAAAACCAAGAAATCTATTAAGGAAAGTCCTACAAAAAAACCAAAAGCACCTTAGCCAGAAACTGCGACGAGCAGTTTTTCGAAATCGAGGGGTAAACCGCAAGTGGAAGTAGGTGTGCCGCAGGTGGAAGTATGTATGGAAGTATCTACGTGGAGGTTTGGTGGAAATTTAGTGGAAGTATGTGGAAGTTTGCTGGAAGCATGTGGAAGTTTAATGGAAGTATATGGAAGTTTGCTAGAAGTATGTGGAAGTTTGGTGGAAGTTTAATACAGAAATCAGACGAATTTAGAATTATTGAATAGGTCATTAAACAGGGTGTTGATGAATAGGTGTTACAAACTGGAAGAGCGTGTAGAAAATGCAAAAATTGTCGTTGGAGCTTTAGTTTTCGAAATACTGGGTTTTAAAGTTATCCATACAACAGGTAAAATATCATAAAAATCAATGCTTTTGAGTGTTTTCAGAAATTATAAATTTTTTTGCTCGTTATGGGAGCATGATGCATTACAGAAAGGTTGCATGGGTTCTTACATTGTCAACTATCTTGAAAACAGTGCGGCCTACAACAAAAACGTAAGTTTCGTGCAAGTATATGGAAGTTTTGGCAAATGTGGAAATATGTTTACAAGATTTTTGCCGGCGGTTCTGTATCTGTATCTGTAAGAATTTGAAGGGTGGGTGACCCCCACAATTGGCCCATTGTGCATCATTCCGAGGTTCAGACTTCCTTCTGGCTCGTCATCCAGCCTACTTGTTTGAAGTAGGCGATAACGTCGCCGGAAGTAAGCTCCCTCATGCTGGCTTGTGTTAGCCTATACTCGCCGAATACGGAAAACCTAAATTGAGAGAGTGTCGGACATTCACAAAGAATGTGTTCGACAGTCTCATCTTCCTGTTCACATCCTCTACAGAGTGAAGTGTCAGACAGACCCAGCCTGTAGAGGTGTTTTCGTAGGTGGCAGTGACCGGTCAGAATACCCGTGGCTGTCCGAAGGTTCTGTCTGTTCATAGTCACGTATTTTTTAGGTACTTTGCTGTCCGGATACTGCAGCAGTTCCTTGGCAAGCCTGCAACCTTCTGCATCGTCCCATCTACACTTAAACTTATCAAAGGAGTGTTACTTTATTAGGTCAATCATAGCCGACGCCGACAGACCAATGAAAGTGCCAGGTCCCAAGAGTTGTTGGGAGGCTGCTTTCCTGGCTAGTGAGTCGGCAATGTGGTTACCTTTCGTTTTACTGTGCCCGGCCCTTGATCCAGCCTAGAGTGACTTCGTTGTTGCTACAGGCTTCGATCAAGGACAGGTGACACTCCAGTACTAGGCCTTATGTGATACGTGATCTGTTCAGGGCTAGTAGTGCTTGTCTACTATCCGTAAGGATGTGAATTTTATTACCTGTGGTGTTTCTTTTGGTAATCTCTTTTGCGGCGATGTAGATAGCAGTGAGCTCTGTTTGAGCAACGCTGACATTACAGCCCATCGCCCATTTGATGTTTAGATTCAGAGATCTAGAGTAAATTCCACATCCTGAGCCCATATTGGTTTTAGAGCCATCCGTGAAGATGCGGAGTGCGCCTTCTTCTGATGTGTCTTGTGTGTTATATTTAATGATTACCTTGTAGGGCCTGTGGAAGGCATATTGTGGTGAGATTGCGTCCGTATTTGCCTGCAGCAGTGGGACCTCATTGAGTGCCTCACGCCATAGGTTACGTCTCAGTCTACCAGATCCTACGTCAGGTTGTATACCGGTAGAGCGTAAGCGTGTCATGGTCATCAAAATAACCTCCTTGATGTGTATGTCAAGGGGAGTGAGACCAAGGATCACCTCCATCGCTCTGGTTGGTGTGGTTCTCATGCCTCCTGTTGTATTGAGGCATGCTGTTCTCTGAATTTGATCCAGTTTACGGACGACTGTCAGCTGGTTTGCTTTAACTCCCCAGGCAATCGCCCCGTACGTTAGCATAGGTCTGATGATGGCAGTGTAGATCCAGGCAGTCTGCGACACTGTTCATAAGAAATGTATGCTTTTTTACTCTGTTTTCTAGATGAGAGTTCCATGTTAACTTACTGTCAAATGTGACACCTAGATATTTCACCTCTGATGAGAAGTTCGGTATTTAAGAGCTTTGGCACTTGATGTTTTGCAAGCTTCCTTTTTTTCGTGAAGAGTACCATTTCTGTCTTCTTTGGATTTATTGACAAAGAATGGTCTTTACACCATTGTTCTATGATGTCGAGTGCCTCTTGCATTAGAGCACAGAGTATCTCCTTAAATCTTCCTGTTAGCAGAATGACTAGATCATCTGCATAAGCTATTGTGTAGAGGTTGCCATCACTGAGGCGGCTGACCAAGGAGTCTAAGACCATGTTCCACAGTAGTGGTGAAATTACCCCTCCCTGTGGACACCCTTTTACAACCAAGCCTTTGCCTGCGGTTTACCCCTTGTTCGAAAGCGAGTAAAGCCGCTTCTCCAAAAAAAAGGAAATAAAGAATTTTTTTTATTACAAGTGACAGAAATATTATGGGACGCAATGGTAAAAAAATATTCTGCATGAAAAGATCAGCATTAACATCAAACTATTTTTTTTTCGAAGCAATATTTTTTTAATTCCATAAAATGGCAATACCGCGCTGAATCACTAAATAATATTGTACAGATCGATGTTTTAGTATTATTTCAAACAGCTTGAACTTCTTGAAAGCCGGTTCTACAATTTCCGTTCCTAACTAATTTCAGTCAAAATATACATTTTATTTTGCCCTGTATATTAGTATACAGTGGGAACACACTTTTTGATGGTCATTTGATATTCCGATGGAGTTTTAATACGAGATAGTACAGTTATATATTGTTAATGTGATGACCCATATTTTTAATCCCTTTGAAGGAAAAAGCCGCCCAATGACGAGCATAAAATTCTTTTATAAATTCGGATATTGTGAAATAATGCTTTTCAAATGTAATTTAAATTAATATAGTGGATTAAAATTAACCTGCATAAAATTTGTCATCAAGGTCATCACATTGACATTAGTTACACTATACTCATGCCTCTCCCTGTATACTTACTACTTAGTAGGTTGTTCAAAGTTCAAAAAAACAAACAACCCCTTTTTTATATATTGAAGAAGAATACTCAAGTCGAACGTTCTACTATATTTCTCATTTTAATTATAATAAAGTTTTTTATATGTCACTGCATGCACCTATATGTATAATGTATATAATGTATTCATATTCAACAGCGAATGAATCAACTTAATATGCATTACGCTAATTAGAGGCGTCCGTTTAAATTTAAATAATCGTTCTCTTGAACAGCACGCGTATTCTATACATATTTTTAGAATAAACGACTATTTTGTAATAATTTTAGTGAAAAAAAAGATCCCTGGAGAATTTCATCCCCACCCTCCCATAGTTTATTTATTTACCGCGACTACGCTACGAACCCGGGTTAAAAAAAAGTGGGACGTGGAGCAGTCGATAGGGGTGGAATTTATTGTTGAATTTTATATTTTAAATAAACGTATTTTTATTTTTGGGTGTAGATAAAATAATAGTCCAAAGGGTTGCCAGGACGTCGTATCCTGCGCATGACCTTAGCGTCCGCACCCAGACGACTTATTGAAATATCGAACCCCCGCCCTACTCACCCAACAGCAGCAGCTTGATGTCCTTGGCTGCTTGAATCCCATCCTCCTTGAGATTTTTCTCGATCTGCTTGCTTCTGGCCAGGGCTGCCCGCTCTTCTGCAGAAGAAGTGCACCCCATCCTGCACGTTCCCTCCTTACAAAACGTCGCGCCGGTTTGCTTCCACCCTTTCGAATACTGAAAACCACCACACACACCCTGTGTCACTTATCACCTGCCACTGACTAAAACTAGCACTGGTCGGCACTCATAATTCTCTTATATTGTTCTGCAACAAGGGCCGTGTTGATTTTCGAAATTTGTAGATAGTGTTTTGTTTTATGGATATTTGACAGACCGGCCGTGATGTTTCTACGATGAGCGCGTCCGCCACCGTTCGTCAGAAACGCACATTCGCTCGATGCTGTGCAACACTGTGTGCGCTTGCGTTGCACGATTCGCTACTCACACTCACACTACGCATCGAGGCAGTGGCGGCGTAGGCACCCCTACTCTAACTACTACTTTCCGTTCCTGGTTTGATTTTCATATAGACCGGGACTAAAATTCAAATTATTCTTTTTTTTATTGAATATAAAAAAACAGAACCAAACATATGCGAAAAATGGCTATATATAGTCACTTGATTATGCTCGATCTTCCTTCCAATGATTCATCCTATTCATATAAACATGCCAATTCTAGTTTTTTTATGAGTCCTAGCTTTTATCATTTCTGACTCTCTATTTATTTTTTTATATTCTTTTTGTTTTACCTACTTTTAATCGATATATTGTTTTCCTATTGTTCTGTAGGATTTGTTTTCCGTATGGTAATGTATAGAACTTAGAAAAAGTCCAACATGCAAAATTTGTAACAGGTCGAAATCTGCTCAGCGCGTGCTAAGCAAAACTGAAATTTAGATGTAGGTACTACCTACCGTATATTCGGCGGTTGAATTTTCGTGGTATGAAACTGATATATATTTTCGACTCGTTGCTCACGAAAAAAAAACGCCATATATCTTGAAAAAAATATTGATCCAAGAATTTTGTCTTTTTATGAGTTTTATACTGACCTATTTTGCACTTCAATATATTTGTCCGCGGAAATAATTTCATAATCTAATTATTATACTTATATTGACAAAGTAGTCGTGTATCAAGACCTAGTAACCTTTTATAATTTCGATTATGTCACAGGATACCAGAAAAATAATCTAGAAACCAAAGCACAAATTTGCTAAAAAAGTAACCAAGATCTTGGTACATTAAAATGCATTTATAGCAACTTTAGTTGTGCGGATTGGAATAATTTTAATTAAAAAGAAAAAGACCTGAAAGAAATACGTAAATATAGGTGATAAGAAAATTTTATTCGAGAATCGAGCCAAGTAGTACTCCCCCTCCATTGACGGTAGAAAAATTAATTTATCTCTACACGGTACCCTCTCTGTATTTATGTCTATTGTTTAATTTCTTTCTGACGGTTTTCCACTTATTGATAAAATGAATAAAATATAGGATATAAATATTCAAAAAGTATCGGCATTATCAATACACGAACTTTTCCCTCGACAATACAGTTTGAAATACTAAAAAGTATAGATTAAACTTTTGTAGATTTTTGCATGTTTGGTTGCCTATACATAAATCGTTTCTGAATAAAACAATCCTTGCAAACAATCGTTACATTGTCATTATGTGCATTATAATAGTAGTTGATAAATAATAAATGTATGCTCGTCAACGGAAATACTACATTACGCATTTATTGATTGCTATTAATGAAAAATATTGCCTTTAAATGCGAATTACCTACATACATTATTTTTTTCACCGTTCGGTTATTTTATCATTATGCCCTTGAGTATAATCAAGGATTATGCACAAATTTCAAGATCGTGTAATCTTTAGAGAACTCTCAAAAATAAATGAAAATAGATTTAAATTTAATAAAATACGTATATAAATAAAATTATATATTAATCTTCAATAAAATTACATGATAAACCTGTTATTTTATATACCATCTGGCTAGTTTTTTTTTTGAAGTTTATGACCATTGCACCAGACTTAATTTAAAAATGTTGGCAATTGCTCAAAATAAATTCCCCAGCACAGGATCTTAATTTTTTCAAATGAATTCTCATTACCATTACATTCTCCTTTCCAAATACCCTGCAACTCTTCTCACTTTATCCATGACTGTTTTATAGGTACATAGGTATTTATCTTATTCAGAACAAACCTTAAAATATGAAGTATTAGAATATTTTGTAATTTAATCATTTAGCAAAGCTGAATTGGGATTGCTTCAGTTAATTGTTTGTAGTAATGTTAATGGAAAATATATTATTCTAGCATAATGTATTATTTCTTAAACAAAAATTAACAGTCCCTAAGTACATATCAAATATTGTCATAAAAACTTGTGAAAGTTTTATTCTTCAATTTAATATCATTTATCAGTTAAACTATAGAGTTATCATAATACATATTATTAATGTTACGTCTTTGAATATCCCTAATTTCTACTACATCAGTCTTCAAGCGGAGTTTCAAAATTTGCTTCCATATTGCTTCACGGTGAACTTCATTTGTAATACCAAGTCTTAGAAGGGAATTGTCATTGATCCTTAAGAGAGATCTACCAGTAATTTCATGTTGAGTAAAATTTTCAACATACAATTGGTAGTAATCACTACAATGTCTTCTCAACCATTTTTGAACATCCACTACATTCCAAGAATATACTGATTTTGGTTTGGTGTTAGTGGCTTTTACCTACAGCATATGAAAAGTTATAAGACAAACGAATTCTAAGCTTTAAAAATGCTTAAATAATAGTTCATAAAAAATAGTTGAAATTTGTTTTAAATTTTTCAATAATTACTACTTAGTGAATAAAAGAGTTATACCTTTGTATTATTACTGGCGTTTGATACTTCTTCAGCTCTAGCTTCGACCATAATACTTTAAAGCATAAATTTGTCAAAAAATATATATTATTTCCTCTAGTAAAGGTCAGTAATTCCTCTTTTGATTAATGACCTTTGACCTTCGGGTAATTTGTTGGTGTGCTGTGGTTGCAATCTGAACTGTATAACTTTTTCATAAAGGCCTTAAAGATTTTTGCTACACACAGGTAATTGTTACTATTTCTTCAATAATTTTAAATTTTAACATTATTGATTAGATTAACATCATACTTAGGCCACTAGACATTAAATAGAATACTATTTATGTTAATTATTTGGGAAGTAGCTGAATTAGCGTATTTTATTATAAAAAGGCCAAATTGTTTAGATATCAAGTGTCACTGTCAAATCACAAATTGTCAATGTCAAATATTGTGATGTGATGTGACAGACATGTGTGTTGTGTTGTGAATTTGTGAAAGAATATAATCACAGAGACAAATAATCATAATTTAATATAACTTTCAGGCTTCAATAGTTTGTAATTTTGCTGTTTGATTTCACCGTTATCATTATTGAATAATCGAACAGTTCATGTAATTCGTATACTGTTAGTCAATTAAATTACCAATATGACAGCATTAGCTTCTTTAACGGCAACATACACTGATTCGGAAGGTGAAGATGATGAAAATTTGAATGACCAAGATGTTGTTATGGGCTCTCCGCATTCTTCCGAAGAAAATCGTTCTAACATATCTTCTCAGCCACCTAGTCCAGTACCTATTAAAATAACTACAAAAGTTGCCAAATTAGTTTCCTATATAGATGATACTATTGTTTCTGATGAAGATGGAGAATCTGAATATTTACCACATGAAGTTATTATAATGAAGGATACTAGTAGCAATGCTGATGATAACTTTGTGGATGAAGAAGGTATGATACCACCAGAACCTTCAGGACACTGCTCTACAGAGCTACAAGATAAAATTACAAAGTTGTATGAAAAAATGCTTAATCAACAAATGGATATGAATGCAGTTATTCAGAAAAGGAAAGATTTTAGGAATCCTAGTATATATGAAAAATTGATACAGTTCTGCGACTTGAATGAATTAGGTAAATAGTTACTACTATTTTCCATGTTATCTACTTCAATTCCAGAAGCTTTGTGTGTTCTACATAAGTTTGACTGGGGGGATTTTCAGTAGTGGTAATGGTTGTATTTTTCTTTTTCAAAGTGGTTCTGAGTCCTAAGTTGATGTTTATTTGTATTACTTTTTTTCAGGAACAAATTACCCACCATCTATGTATGATCCTTTGAAATGGAGTAAAGAATCTTACTATGAAGAATTGGCAAAAGTTCAAAAAGCAGAAATGGACAAACGCGAAAAAGATAAGAAAGCCAAAATTGAGTTTGTTTCTGGTTCCAAAAAATCTGATGAAGATAAGAAACGGAAAAGCAAATGGGACCAGCCTGGAGGAGGTACAGCACCCCAATCCATAAAGCCAGCAGGTTTAGTTCAACCTACCTTAACAACCTCATCAACTGGAACAAAAGGAACAGTGATTTCAGCATTTGGTTCTTTACCTAAAAAACCAAGACCATGAAAATAACTTCTTATAATTATTTGTGGAAAATGTTATTTATTGCAAACTGTTACTGTTTGCACAATATGTACAAATTTGAAATAGGGGCAAATTCTTTTTTTAATAAATTAAAATTAACTTTTAAGTATCTTATTATTAGGTTCAGAAAGCTGGAACCAATGAACCATTGACAATATTCAATATTGTACTAAGTACTACTACTAAAAGAGCAGTCACAAAGAAATAAAGTTGAGTTATGTCTAAAGCAGTAGAACCTCTGGCCCTTTTCACAAACCTTACATAAACGGACTTCACCTGATTTGCTTTTAACCCATATTTTGTTATAACGGAATAAAAACTTTGTTTGCTGTGCCAATTTTATTTAAGCAGTTTAGTGTTAACAAACAAAAAAATCACAGTCTTCAATATAAAATACATAAGATAATAAAATACAATATTAAATATAAAAAATAATGTACAAATCAATAACTAAACAGTTGCTTACAATTAATTTAGTCTTAAATAAAGTATTTACAGTGTATTGTGATAATAGATTTGTTCCAACTAGCGATAGAACTGTTCTAGGTATCATGTATAAGTGCTGTATTCATTGAGCTATATGGCTAGGATGTTTATCACCATTTGCTTGAAGAGAGAGATCTCGTTGATTTCCTCAACTGCACACGTTTTTAATAAGCACGCGATCAGACAGAGACAGTTGAAGAATTCACGCATAGTCAAACATTTTGAATGGTCGCTACATTGGAAGCATAAATGCCAGTTGAAACAAACCAAATATTTGAAATAAAAAAATTTGATAAAAACTGACTCCTTACAGGGCTTTTTATATAAAAAAAATTAAGTAGTTCTAAACTCATATCCATCCAATAAAGAAATTTGAGGCCAAAATAAGTTGGTACTGAAAAAATGTACACTGACAAGATGTTCAAAATCTACAATAGTAAATTCAAGAAGTGTTAAAGACCTACAGATTTTATTGCCTATCATTTTATGCTTGAAATATTTTCCCTGCAAAACATAGTCGTAGATGTGAATCCGTAAATATGCTGTGCTAATTTTGAAAAACATAATGTGCAAAAGTTTTCCGAGCCTGTCAATACAGTTAGTATTTCTTACAGTACACTGAGCAAACACATTGCATATACTGATGCAACATACAGTTAATACAAAATCTATATACACAACAAGAATTCACTCTCAGCCATATAATTATAAAAATACTTACAGAAATGGCTGATTAGCAAAATTCAAGTAATATATTTTTTTATTAGAAAAAAAAAAGCATCAGATAATCACATACTACTGGAACATTTATTTCATCTTGTACATACAGTGTGACTCATTATGGCTGGAAACGCATATGTAAAATTTAAAGTTTTCGATTTGAACCAATTCGTCAAATAATAAAACTTCTACTTTGAAGAAAATTTTGAATGTTTTTTTTATTTCCAAGGCATAAGGTACTTTTTCGTTTTCGAAAAAAGAGAATTTTTATAATAGATGTGTTTATAAAAAATATTCAGAATGCTTCCTTTCCTTTTACTCAATATTATGTTACTTTAAATAATTTTACCACCAGTAGTTTATTTTTAAGGCTGGTTTAGCCAACGTATAGAGTGTAATTTAAAATACCAATAAAAGTGTGGACGGAATAACATACTATGTGTGCATTGGAAACAAAAATTTATATGCGTCATCTTTTTATACTTGACAGTTAACGTGTTAATCCAAACTACATTAATTTGCATTCAAGCACGTTCTTCGTATGCCTTCACAGAAGTAAAAGAAACCACCAAGAAATATGTTGTTAAGTTTTTAAATTCAGCCATAAAGTTTTTCCAAAATCATCGTGGGAGCGTCCGCTTGGTATCTGGATATCTGTCGTAAGAGGGCGAATTTCTTCATTCTTCCTTTCGACGATTCCATATCATATAAAGTACATAAATTTAATAGTAACGATTCATTTAAGGCGTGCACAGGATTAGAAGCTATCGCCGATTCCAATGCTTGTATGGCTTCTTTTAAATGCCCCCCGTACAATAGGCAAACACCCATATTATTTAAAATCTGCAAAAATAAATTACTTCATATTAATAATTGGATGAACTGAGCATGTATCATTTGAGTACAATTTATATAAAGATATCTAGGATTGCCTTTTATATTTTGCATTTAGAACAGTGTAAACACTATTTTTTTAAAGAATATTCTCCACAAAGAGAAATGCATTTTTGCATCTATTGGAACCAATTCTGGAAGCAGTTATTCCATTCGGTTGTTGCTACATTCAAAATAGAGTTTTTAAAGGCATTGACTGCATCTTTTGGGACTGCAACCTTTGACCAAGCAGTTCATTCCAGTGCCCGTTTAACCCAACTTCGGGTCCTGGGCGCTGGAGATTTGGGGGCCCCCTTTATTGCTATTCCCTATAATTTCTGTTTTTTTTTTAACAAGAAAACAAATGCTATTCCAAATTAATGTTTATTGGAAAAACTATATACAATAAGTTTGCAAAATAAAAAAACAAACGAAAAAAAATGCCAAAAGATTCATAAATAAAATGTATACAAAAAATAACCGAAAATTGCAAACAACAGATAACAATAACGAATAAACAAAAAACATACTCGGAGGCGGAGAACAACACCGTAACAATAATAAATAAATAAATTTAAAAACTGTACCTATTGTACTTACACAATATCGAGAAAACCAGCCCGACGCTGAAGGAGTAAATTGAACAATACACATAGGGACATTGGCGTACGCCGGACGTATATAGCATATGAGATTATTTTCGGAAAGTAGGTAATTAATTAGAAGACTTGACTTTTTCTTACTTATTTGTTTATTACCGAATCCGGGCCCCCCTGGATAAACCGGGGAGGGTTCATTCTTAATATTTGGAAAAGTCATGACTTAAGTTGTGACTGTATGGAGGATTCGATGTGTTCCTGCTTTAAAAATCTATTGTTTTTCTAGCTTTGTGGGAACTTGCATTGTTTTATAACACAGCAATTACTTCCAGCAAACAAATCAATATATACCAAAATGAGCAGTAACAGTTCTTTGATTTTGCAAAGGAACTGTTGCTACATGACCCACTTTTGTGACAACCACAACCACCACTGTCACTTGATTTTTCTAACTATATCTATCTGGTTTTGAATAGGATTATAATAGTGAAATTTTATATATCAACTCATAATTCATTAATTTTATAGTTGCCAAAGGTTATTGGAATGTTTATAAGTAGTTAAATTCACTGTATAATAAATATTGACACTTACCATAACATTAGATGGTTCCAGTTTACTTGCCTCCTGAAAAGACAAATATGCTTCATCAAAAGCACTTTGTGCTATGGAAAGTAGTCCTTTATCTACCAGCTCCCTTACATTTGCTTGATCACCTTTAATTTCAGAAGCTTCCTTGAAACATATCTCTGCTCCAGCAATATTACCCATCTGCAAATGCAGTCTACCCAAGGCAGAAAGTAAAGCAGGTCGTGGAGCTCCATCTCTATTAAAAATTAAATTATAATGAATATTATTAGTATTACCTTGAAAAATTATTGTATATATTATGTAGAGCAACATTTATATATTTATGAAAATACACACCTTTCACACAGTTGTCCCAACAAATCCATTGCAAGTTCATAGTCCTTAACTGCTAGAGCACTATTTATAATTGAGTGCATTACCCTGACCTCCCTGCCCATCCACAGCCTCAAAGAATCATTTACATCAGTCTCAGTTAACTCCATTGGGTTTCCATCTTCACATTGACCATGTTTTAAATTAGAAATAATTTGCTTGACTGTTGCCAAAATATTAAATAATTTTGTTATTGATTCTTTAGCTTTTCCACAGTGCATAGGTAATTCTGCAAGAAGTAAACGGAAAGAAAAAGAAGCCATTGAGCCTGGTTTTCCACCATACATATCAAGATAAAACTACAAAATTTATATATAAAAAGAAATAATACTGAATGTTGAGCTTATCTTACTTGAAAATACATATCTGGTTTATCCAAGTGTCCAAAAGGCTCAGCTTCGGCGCTAGCAATATTAAAAGCCTTAGTTTTTACCAACAATGCTATTCTTGTAAACCACAACTGTAATGAATGGGGAGAATGCTTACTAGGATGGCCAGCCCTACCTCTTCCTTGACCATAAATTGTTAGAAGCCTTGAAGTTAAATTAATTGCTGCTCTGTATGCTCCTGCTTGCACTAGCTCCCTAAGACCTCTCTCATCTTGTGTTACATCATCAGCACCTAAAACTCTTCGTTGTGCAGCTTCTGCTTCTCCAAGACACATTGAAACAGCTTGTCCTACAGCATCTTCCTACATCAAGGAACAAATAAGTAAGTGGAAAAATTGGTTAGGCTAATGGAACCGCAAGGTTCCGCAGTCAATATCACAACACCTCACACACACAATATTTTAGTTTTAAACTTACTAATTCTTCTTCAAGAAGAACTCCGGGCATGGTTAAAATGTCCCTTGAAGGAAAATATGTTCCAGGAGAAGCAGTAGCTGCAGTAATCAAACACTGCCTAGTATTTTGAGAAGGTATCCAAGCATCTCGCCTCCTATCAGTTTCATTGCCTACTACAAGTCGTGAGCTACTGTAAGTTTCTTCATTATTGGGGGGCAAACCTAAATCTGAAATAACTTTGTTATGGGAAATGTGATTACTAGTACCGATTAAATCAAAAAATGCTTCTGTCGGATCTTTGGATTTCAGAGGTGTTTCTGAAAATATTCTGCAAACTTCTGGTACGTTTTTATGATTAATTTTTTGATTGTCTTCAATATTTAAATTGCTAATTTGTCCTGTAGCTTCAATAAGCTCATGAGAAAAATCAATTTGGTCCTCGTTGTTTCCAGTTGCACCGAAGTATTGGCTTAGGGAGGGAGCTGTATCTTGAGACATTTTAAAACTATTATCATGAATTGTTTATTTTTAACATTACTCCATAGAGAAATTCTCTAGTAATTTGCAATAATTTGACTTTGACTTTCTGCCTTTGACAAATGTCACTTGTCAAATCACCTGAACTACTCCGAAGTAGGATCATTCAAGGTTGTCTGTGGGTGTGGAGATGAAAAGAGTATGACAGATACATCACATGTCATGACATAATGAAAGAAGTCACAGGACATAATACTTATTAGACAACCTTCACTTATAACCTTGGTTCTGGACAAGATTTTACAAGTTTGTCTTTTGTCATTTATTTGAAATGTCAAATTTGTAGGTTAAGAAGGTAAGGTGGTGTCATAATTTGAGTTTTTAGTGCTACAAAACAAAGTGAACGATAAGAAAATATTTTGAAGTTTTATGTATATTTAAATATTAAGTTTGTTAATAGTGTTAGGTAACTTCGATTTTACTAGTAGATATATAAATTCAATTATTTACCACTGGATTATTTCTACATCTCCAGTTGTATGAATGTCAATTTTTATTTTAAGAATAAGGATACTGGCAACTTGCATGAATTCGATAGGTAAGAATATTTAATATTTTCATACATACATACACAAGATAGTGTTGGATGTAATATAAAATTGACAGTACCTATTATACTTTTTAGGGAACTATCGTCATTACTGTTATTTTTCTTAAGTTGGAGGGAAAAGGATAAAAGGTGAGTAATTTGCTTGTATTCCTCTCAAATTTTAATACTACAATAATCCTTGCAATTAAACTTATAAGTAAGTAAATAAGTATGCAATATAAAAACAAACTGTAAATTTATAGGTGTTGCTCTCTGGATATCAACTAATCAGAATACATTTGATCACATAAATGCTTTTATAGTAGGTTGTTGATTGATCATTATCTTTTAATCTTAGTCATAAAATAATTTTTCTTTGGGTTTGTGGACATATTTCTTATATATAATTAAAGTAGAATTGCATAGCTAGCAATGTAAATAAATACTCTACTCTTTCCAAACAATTTTTCATATTTAAATGTTTAAATATTGTTGATTATATTGTTAAACAATTACTTAGTGTGTGTATTCAAATATCTTCTGTATGTTTCATGTGGTATATTCATTATTCTTGGAAAATTTAACACAATATTTTTATATTTCAAGAAGGAACATTGAACAAAAATTTTGTGGTCTATTTCCCATGAATAACAAAAAGAGTGTATCACAAAATTTTATTTGTATGACTTGAAATATTTTAAAATTAACCATTAAAAAAAACTCAAGTAGTTCTCCACTTTTGATATGATCAATATTTATTGGTTGATTAAATAACAATATTTTTAAGTCGATATTAGCTGGCATGTCATTGTTTATTAGTTAAAGAAAGGTGTTTTATATTTGCAGAAAATTTAACCTACTTAATAGGGCTTTTGCTGTTGAGTTTAGCATCATAGCTGATATAAAATATATGAAAACTACTTGCTTAGCAATTTTGATATTCTTTTTTGTTGAATATGTGGGAAATCAAACTATAATATTTTTTATATTTCCAATTCAACGTAATTCAACCTTCCAGCTACCATTATCGAATCAAATTTTTACTAAATTAAAAACAAAGTTTCGTAGTAAACAGTTTCTCACTTCAAGGTTATAAAATGTACCTACAAATTTTGAAGTCTGTAGGTAGCAAAGGCAGACAATGGACTTAAATTCATATTTAGTATCTTTAGTTTGTGTTAGGCAGGAGAGTAACTGAACACTCTGTATAATTACTTGGCATTTGACAAAAATATATATTTTGAAGTGTTTTATTTTGACGTCAATGCAAGTTCAATTAAGCATTTAGATAAAATTAAAATGGTCTTGATATTGATAACTATTGTGTTATTTAAACTTATAGATAAGATAATTCTTTATTTATTTACTATATATCTGTATTAATTAAATGTTTATTAAATACCTCAAATCCATGCTGCTTGAAAAAAAATAAACTACATACAGAAAGAAGAGATACATTTTCAAAGTAAGCAATTATTTGAAATTTACAATAATTGTTTTTTGGTAATCAAGTTGTGACAAATCTTTTGTATCTAAAAAAAAATATTGATGAATTTTGATTACTATTGATAAAGCTATTTTAAATTGTGAAAAATTAGAGGCAAATACAATAGGATTTTTTTATGAATTGAAAATAAGAACTGGTACTGAAACACTCTATTATACCTAAATTAATCAATCAAGGCTACTTGAAAATAGTAGAGCTGGGGAATAATCTAGATTAAGAGGACCACAATAGATCTAATCTAATCTACCGAAAACAAAAATGAAGTATATAGATATAAACTGAGAGCATTTTGGATAAATTTAGATAATTAAAAAATAAGTTATGAAATCAAACAAATTTATTTTGTAAAATCTACATTGTAATTAAACATAAAGTGACGCGTTTCGCTAACACAGTAGCTTTTTCAAACGTTAATGGATCTACATCAAGTAAAAGCCTCATCTATTCAATTAAAAAATATTTTACCTTTGAAGAATTTGTTAACCCTCCATTATTTTCTTATTAAAAGTCATATTAGATTAGATATGCTGTAATTGCCTGGGATGGAAGATAATAATATTATAATCAATATTGTTGTAGTGATTCAAAAGTCATAACTATTTGCTGACTCTACTATTAATTAATAAACCTACATTTTTTGAAATGTTCTGACTCCATCATTTCCCCATCTTTAACCAAGTTTTCTGTTTCTCTCGAAGTATTTAATGCTGGAGACTTCTGGTTTCGATATATTGTATAAAATCCTTTTTATTGTTGACACTCTCCAATACAATAGTTGCAGATTTACATCCGCCATGTCGCTTAAGAGCTAAGACATTTCTACAGGAGTCTCCAGTGTACTCCTTACAGTTCTCAAAGTTAAGAAATTTAACAATTCACATTATATTCATATTATATATTTACATCGTTGCTATGTAAAAGTGGTGTGTGATGTTAATATACTTTGGCAAGTATATCTGAAGCCATGAAAGGAATGCAGTCAAAAACATTCGATATTGCCTCGTTTAACTATGAAAAAGCTAAAGTGCTAAGTATGTAGTGATAATAATTAGAAAAGGGACTTTTTATTATTAACAATATGATTAAACGTTAATTCTTCAATATGCTTGTTCCCTTGGATTTTTTCTATTAACATTTTTTCAATTTATAAATATTAAATGAACACTTTTCCAAATTTGTTATGGGCTTCTTCAAACTCTGGCAGCGTTGTACGAAAACCATAATTACCACACCCTCCGAATTACATAATTGGTGATTTTGATCGAAAGCTGACTTCTTATTGGCAAACGCGTGCGTGTGTTCTTCCCTCTCACTTCGTCAATTGACTGATATTGATTTATCCAGTGGCGTTGGTATTGCCAGTGACCTATGTATTTTCAATTTTACTTGGTAAAATAAGTCGTACACCATTTGTACGTTTATGACAGATATGTGCCATGTTTCCTCGCCTCTTACCGATGCCCCGTAGCTTCAGATAAACTTGCCAAACTATACAATGTCAAATATTGACGTTATTGAAATAATGAGACACGAGAATGAAAAATTCAGTTTTTTAGAGGATGAAATAATAGTTATTCACGTAATTAGTGGGATATGGACATTATTAACGCACGCATGTGAAGTTTGCACGACGAGGCCGTAGGCCGAGTCATGTAATTACATGAGTGCGTTAATAATTCCTATCACGTGTTACGAACAAAATTTTATCTATAACTGTTTATTAGTATTCTTAACAGTAGGTACCTATATCATAAAATAAAATAAAAATTCAATCCAAACGTATTTTTAATAATATTTACAGCAAACATAAGGCACTGTGTATCATATTTTGTGACCATAGCAACAAAGACAATCAAATCTGTGGAAATAAAAAAAGTTAGTTATCTCATCAAATTGTCAAAGTTGAATGAACAAAAATCTATAAAAATAAGTTCAAGCGAAGACAATCTCCTTTCGGAAATTGAAAATGCAGCTTCCAGTGTCATTTCTCTTTCTTTCTTTCTTTTATGCTTATGCCTTCTCAGGCGTCGGATTGGAATTCTTCGTGAACCCATGTTTTCCATTCTTTTCTGTCCTTGGCTAATGCCTTCATCTCTCCTAATGACTTTCCTTTGTTCTTTCCAATTTCTTCAATCTGGTCTATCCATTTCCTCCTGGGTCTTCCTCTTTGTAATTTTCTTGATATTTCCATTACTTTTCTCGCTATTCTTTCTTGCTTCATTCTTACTAGGTGGCCAAACCAGTTCAATTGTTTCTTTTTAATATTTGATATTGTTGGGTCTTGATTAGTTATGCTTCTGATTTCTTTGTTCCTTACTTTGTCCCATTTCGTTTTATCTGCTATTCTCCTTAAATATTTCATTTCCATTGCATTTATTTTTTTTTCATGCTTTTTCTGCAGTACCCAGTTCTCACTGGCATAAGTTATAGTTGGTACTGTAATTTTGTTGTATATTTCCATCTTTGTATTCATATCAATTAGGTACGTTTACACCGGGCGTACCAAATTTTTAGTCCGATGTCTAAATGACGTCACATTTACTTTACTTTCGGTGTAAACAGTCAAGGAGTAAAATTTGGGCCTCGAATTTGATCTGTCTCAACTAGGGTAGTTTAAATTCAATTATTAACGGTGTAAACACGGCACATCAGTATTCGTGGACCAAAGTGACAGTTTTCTAAAAGCACAGAGTAAAAATAGGTCGCTGCCACGTAAGATCGGGTCAAAATAACCTAAAAAAAATAAAATAAAATAAAAATCTACCATAAAATTACCTGAAGATTTAAGGTTATGTCATTTTAATATGAAAATGTCAATTTTGGTCCCAGACTTG
Organism: Galerucella pusilla; assembly: GCA_910591695.1. Lineage (NCBI taxonomy): Eukaryota > Metazoa > Arthropoda > Insecta > Coleoptera > Chrysomelidae > Galerucella > Galerucella pusilla. The sequence continues at coordinate 1,499 of CAJUYI010000586.1, read as the reverse complement.
GAACCTGGACCATTTTAATCCAGCAAAACAGTCAGTATAAACACTGATGTTCTAAACTAAATGAGTCCACGATTTGGTCCTTGACCAAATTGCTCCACACGGTGTAAACTAACCTATGGCTTAGTAATGTTCGATTTAAGAAATAATATAATCTTGTTGATTTATTTGCTCTGTTATTAAGTTCTGCGTCTATTTTTCCATCTTCTGTTAAAATACTTCCTAGGTAGTTATAGGTTGTTACTCTTTCTAATGTTTTGTGTTTACATTTCAATTATTCGTAATTATTCCCCTGTTTTTCATTTACTTTCATTACTTTGGTTTTTTCTGTATTTATTGTCATTTTCATCTTTTCTATTTCTCTTGTCAGTAAGTTAATTAGTTTCTGCAGTGTTATTTCAAATATTTAATTCTGGTTTTATTAATTGTCTAGATTCTTATTATCGCACTAGTGCGGTAATGTATTCAAAAACGCAATATACGGTAATATACGTCATTATGACACTTGAAATAGTGTCAAATCGTACCCGTTACATGACAGTTGTAGATAAAATACGTTATGTGATACATTCGGTAAGTCTTTTGTAGTACGCATTTGGATATTAGTACTGTAATACTTGACTTGCCGGACTTATTACGTAAATTACTATTACTATATCCCTAAAAATAACTAATGTAGGTAATATATCACTGAGAGTCCAATGAGTATATTTTGAGTATATTTTTGTTGTCTAATGTGATGTCTTGACTTAACTTTGTTCTCATCAAAACCAAATTTTAATATAATAATAATAATAATAATAATAATAATAAATGCTTTTATTGGCCAAACATACAGTGCATACAAGTAAATATATACATAAAAAGGTTCATTATGTTACACAGCAGTTTGCCAAATGGCAGGGTTCAAATTTCTTGAGTAAATCAAGAATTTGCTCTTCCACTCAACCAGTTAAATACTTGAACCTATACACTATAACTATGAATACAATTCAAAAATAATACAAACTACAAAAAAGTCAAAAAATAATAAAAAAAAATAAGAATAAACCAAGAATAAATGAATGAAAGAGAAAAAAAAACCGTGAGAGACCCATTACCAAGAAGAGAATTACAAATCAATTATCATTTATTTTAATATTAACATTTTGTGTAGAAACCAGAAATTACAAGTTTTATTACAAAGAAAATGATAATACTATTCCATTTCAAAGAAAAGAAAATTAATATAGATAATATAGGTATCCATCTTCCATTACGCTTTTAAGCTACCATTAAGCAAATTACTTTTAATTTCACGTTTGAATCTATTCAATGTAAGTATTTTTAAATAATCGGGTATCCAGTTCCAAATCCTAACTACATTGAATGAAAAGCAGCCCTCAAATAAGGCGCTTGAATGTTTAGGCATCGTTAAGCGACCAACTTGTCTCAGGTTTAGATTGTGTACGTCGATTCTAAATCTAACTTTATTGTACAAGTACGGAGGTTTTTGTGTATGT
>CAJUYI010000585.1:120672-134926 GCA_910591695.1 Galerucella pusilla | reverse complement strand
AATCGTGGAATACATTCAACGAATGTCCGACTCTTGAGCTGTGAGAGGAAATTGGCTAAAATTTATTATATCAATGAGTTATTAATTTTTTTCGAAATGTTCACATTTTTGAAAAAGTCAGCATAACTCGGAACCCTCTGTATTTAGGTATAGGGAACCATTATGAAACATTACTTTATTTTTTGAGTTCAATCAGAAAATGTTATCAAATATAGGGTGTTCAATGAGAAAAAATATAACTTTGATACGCCACACTTTATTGGGACATCCTGTATATTTCAAAATGATTTTAAAATGTAGCCTATATGGATATACAAACTACTAAAGTGACAAACATTTCAAATTTCCTACCGTTGCTCCATAAACCTCCGTCCCGTTAGTCGTGATTCACCCTGTATATACTTTTGCTAAAGAAAAACACGACATTATAAAATGACAACGAAACATCAACTTCAACCGACAGACGAAGAGACAAGGGGTGAATTGGTGAAAATTTACAACATTTTGATTCAGTAGGAAATGTGATGCCAGGATAAAAAAAATACAGCATAGAAATTCAAGTCTAGACGAGTAATTTGAAGCCATTAGAGTTTAAAAAGGTTTGTTATAAACCAAATTTTTTTTTTCAATTACTATTTTGATCGATTTTCTAATTTTAATTAGCTCGTATCTAACAAAGTAAGCATTTTTCGAAAAAATTACATGAGTTAAAAAGTGTTTGTTTCTGCCCAAAATAGGTGAAATATGGTATCTGTATGGTATCAGCTTCCTGTTATTTTGTAATTTACTTGTTGATAACAAATGACTGACCATTTCTCACGCGTTTTTTTGTTTGCAATAACTCAATGGATTCTATCCTGGCACCTTTTCGTGGTCGCTTCATAGAGATCCTATGAATAGAGGCAACAAGCCAGCTTCGAACCCGTCGGCATATAAAAGAGAGATGAAAAGTGGGAGGTTTATGCTGTCTCTCTTTAATAGCGTGTATGCTATACATACACAAACAAGGACAAAAAAACCTTCGATCGTCTGCCTCTTTCTCTCTTACTCGAGTTCAGACGGACATTCCCACTTACAGAGGGCCCTATGGCTTGTTGCCCCTATATGTATGTAGTATCTCTATGGGTCGCTCACCTCGATTTTCTATGCGTTACTTATTTGGGGGTGCACTGATCACTCAGTAAGGCAATTTCTGGATACAATTTTCACCCAGAGATGCATATGTCAAACGCTAACGTCTAAAACAGAATATAGTTTCATTCATCGTCCTGGAATTTCATTTTTTCATTTATCCGTTCCAAACATAATCTCTTGGTTCGAGACTTTTAGCAACGCGGCATATTTCCAAAGTGGTCCAATTTTAATCAAAATGAAAAAGTGATCACAAACTAAGGCAGGAACCTAACTATTATCAAAGACGTACCTACATCCATCAATCAAAATTGGGAAGAAATAACTCAAAATGAAAGACAAACGGACAACAAATACAGCTACCTAAGTGAAAACTAAAAAAATTAATATTTTATAAAATAATAATAGCATTTATTTGTTTTAGGGCTCCGTTATTCAACAAAAATATAACTGTCCAAACATGGCTTACATTTTTTATTGTTGATTTTTATTACTACTTTTATAATGGAAACTTGATGTATAATATCGATTGCTGGAATATTATGGTAAATTATATCACAATTTAAATGGCTTTCTTGTTGGTAATAAATTCCACAGGCTTCGCCAAATATCCCCTCGTGTGTTCAATGAATAATGCAATAGAAAAAAGTTCACACCGCCTTTGTGACATTATTTTAATCATATGTGTGACAATGTCAAAAATATTGTTGCTTTAATAGCATCGTTACTCAAATATGACAACCAAAAAGTTATTTAGCTAAATTTATTTGGTACTATAGAAATCGGTATCTTTCAAGATGATATAGTTAAATTAAAATTAGATTTAATGCGATGGCTGAACTCACGCGCAAAAATTGAAACTGCCAATACTGTTTTCTACAAGCGTGAGGAAAAGTCCACTTTTCCAAATTCTTTAGTGCTGAAAGAGGCACTAGCGCGGAAATAGTAGTTTGTACAACTAGTGCGCGAAGCGTCACTTTTCCCACGAGCGTAAGGTGAGTGCCGCAAATCTAGCGAGTGGAAAAAGTGATTTGCGTACAAGTTGTACACAATGTTTTTTTTACAACCACATATTAATGGAATATTCATATTAGTTATTTGATCAGAAAGGACTTACAATATGGAGATAAATAAAAAAATCAGTTGAATATATTATTATTAATTGTAAAATTTGAATAATTTTGTATTGAAACTTCAGGTAACGAATTTTCAGCTTTACCCAGAGAACACGGATGGCAAACTCTCTTGCAATGGAGGGTGCCGCACGTGTCTTTATCGGACAAGAACCTACTATTGGCATCGCAATAAGTTTCGCCAAACAAACACCAAATACCTTGACAGCAGGAAGAACTTTAGACTTCTGGCATCATTTACCAGGATTGGTTCATTTAAAGGCTTCTATACATCCTTCGAAGAATGTCTCCAAACAAATGTTAGACTATAGCAGGCATGACTTACGTTGTCTAACAGGCCACTGTCACCTCAATCATCATGTGTTGAAACTTGGACTGTCGGATGATCCGACTTGCCGTCTTTGTCTGGAAGATGATGAAACAGCAGAGCATATAATTTGTGCCTGCTTTGCCGGGGCTCGAATCAGGTATCTGATGTTTGCCAGGGTTTTTCTCTCGCCTTTGGACCTGAAGGCCTTATAGGCCTTATAGGCCCTATAGGCCCACTCACCACACACCTAACCTACTCAGAGAAGTATCCAAACCATTTTATAGATGTTTTTCCGGTGACAATTTCAATGTCTCTTTCGGACGACACGACCTCAAGTTGATGTTCGTGCGACTTGCGAATTACTGAATAAGAGAATTTGAATGGAGCCACCAAACGCACCACCGTTGCATAACATACAACCTCAAATGTCAATAATGAAATTGCTGTTGGTATGAAACATCCTTTATAACTCCAATGGCATAAAACTGTCATTGGACTGATTTTGATGTCTACGCAAGTCGGTTGGCAAACTTCAAGTGAATTGTTCTTGTGGCTTCTTCTTCTGTGGAACTCTAATAGTAGCATAGAGTTGTCAGGTTTTGAAAACGTAAAAGCGGAAGGTTACCTCGAGTTTGATAAACATACAAATACAATTTTCATATATTAAAAATCATTTTTTCTATTTAACTGCGGTTGATTTTACATAAGTCACAATTGGATTGGAAACGCTGTTGTTGGAAGCTGGTAGTGGATTTATGTTTATCAACATTTCCATTACGGAAAACTACAATCATTTTTATGATGTGTAGTAAGTTTTATTGGACAGATTGACTCGTGCTCTCAAGTTGGTTTTCAGGTTTAAGCAGCTTTTTGTTGATGTTTGTATCGACAAAAGGAAAACTGAAAGGAAGGATAAAAGTAGCAGTAAGTTTCTTCCAGTCGCTGGTTTGGTGAATATGCATCATCGTAAAGCGGATTAGTTCGCAATTTCAATCAAGCTCATGAATATTTCAACAAATTAACTAACAATGCACAAACAAAAGGTGAAGTGCTGCTTAAAGATAGTCTAGAGAGTTATAGTAACTAGGTGTGCAGCTACTACATTCCAGATTTTCCACAATAATGGACGTCAAATTTACTAGTTTTTCAAACCAAAAAACACGCGCTTTTCAATCGTTTCAAATTACTCAAAACTCAAAAACAAAACATACGATAAACAATGGGTTCCCCATCTTTTATTCAAGTACCTATGTTTCATTTCAAATTTCAATGGCCAACCATGTCTTCAAAGAGAATTCATTTTAAACTTGGCGTAGGTATATAATGTAAATTTAATAAGCTTTAAAGGTTGGGTTAACGTTATTCGACTCCTTCCGATCTTCTTTAAATATTCACGTTATGGAGAAATTTCGCGAATAGCATTGTCAAAAAAGTTGAAATATGATAATATTAGGTATTATCTAGATATCGCGGCATGTCCACTAAAATATTTAAGAGAAAGTAGTTATAAAAATGATTTCGCGAAGAGGTTTTAAACTTGAAAATCGCGCCACGGTAGTTAAATCCTACACAGCTTGCTGGCTCTTCATCTAAAAAACTTTTAAATTTTTTTCAAAACGTTTATTTACATTACCAAAATATTTACTACTAGTAGTCAGCTAGGTGTCGATTGTAACAACGTCGTGGTATAATTTCAGACATGCTTAACATTAAGACGACTTTGTCTGATGGTATGAAGTACGTTTTCCTCCACATTGGCAGGCCGTCCACGACTGCGTCCTAAGTAGCAGCAGCAACGATTATATTCGTCGACGAATTTTACAAAGAGATGTTTTTCACTCCGATCGAATCTTGTTAAATCTTCAAATTTCACTTTGCCTCTTCTGGCTTATAATCACTTAACATATTTATCAAATTATAAGTTGGGAATTATACAAATTCTCAATTTACGCAAGGTACATTGAGCCCACCAAATGGAAAATCCGAAAGAAAAATGTATATCACCTCTGAACCTACAACCATCATCACAACGTATTTGCGACATTTTATTTTAAATAAATATGCTATCATAATATTGAAATAGCTCACAACAAAGACAGTTCAGCCGAGAAAATTATTGTGTCTCAACAAGAATGCCTTTAACAAATTCCGCATGAAGTTATATATTTTGGATACTGAAGCTCAAAAAATAAATACACTGGTGATGAATCTTGGATTCACCCTTGAGGACCCGAAAATAATCGTCAGTATGGTGTTTGAGATGAACCAAAACCGACCAAAGTTATCCATTGTTTCCAAAAAGATGGTGGCAACATTTGTCTTAGAAGCAGGTCATGTAACAAGATCACAAAACTGTTACTGCTGATTGGCACATATCGATTTGTTTGCCGGAAGTAATTGCAAGTTCCGGAAAACCAACCTTTACAATACAGGTTCCCACACATCTTGAAAAACAATTGAGTTTTCAAAGCAAGAAAATCTCAAATTCCTGGACCATCCTCCATACAGTCATGACCTAGTCAAGTCCTAATGACCTTTTTACTTTTCCAATAGTTAAGAATGAACTGCGTGGTCAAAAGTTCCAGTTCAAAAACTTTTCAGCCTGTTTTGATGAAGAGATTATACCAGTCGAAAAATTTAAGTATGGCTCTGCTTAAAGCTATCAGTGATCAAACAACTAGGTCTAGACTAAAAAAAGCTGTAAAGAATCCCTTAACAGGATGGCCACAAACAACAAAGTGTCTCTAGTATAGGAGCTGGTATATGAAGGAATTGCAGATAATGAAATGGAGGACCAGTTAGCTGAATGGGACTTCATAGGTCCGGAACTGATTTGTGGAATCACAAAAGATTGTACAAGATAGAGAGCACCAACTCAAATGAAAGTCGATACGAAGAGTTTCCTGAATGAGGTAGACAAGGAATTGCAGATAATGAAATGGAGGACCAGTTAGCTGAAGGGGACTTCATAGGTCCGGAACTGATTTGTGGAATCACAAAAGATTGTATAATATAGAGAACACCAACTCAAATGAAAATCGATACGAAGAGTTTCCTGAATGAGGTAGACAAGGAATTGCAAATAATGAAATGGAGGACCAGTTAGCCGAAGGGGACTTCATAGGTCCGGGACTGATTTGTGGAATCACAAAAGATTGTATAAGATAGAGAACACCAACTCAATTGAAAGTCGATACAAAGAGTTTCCTGAATAAGGTAGACAAGGAACTCTTAACCAGGCCATTTAAACTGGGTAAAAGACATTAAGACAGTAACCGACCTGGTAACTAGACACTGCAGCCTGAGGAAACATCTGCACAAAATAGGCAATGTTAGTGAATTTATGTGCAAAAAACGTGAACTTTATGATGTACTGTGGGAGCTTACAAGATCTCAAACGGAAGAACGTTACAGAGGAAATAATATAACCATTACAACTACTGAAAATCCCTCCAGTCAAATTAGTAGCCCATATAGAAGACACAAAAATTAAGTTCAATTACCTGGGCTGTTAAGCACAATCCAATCGAGTGAATTAATTATTGATTGAATGTATCAATAATCTAGTGGAATAATTGCTTTCAGAATTGATTTGATAGGTGGTAAAAATGCATTTCTCTTCATGGATAATTCTTTGGGAAACAGATGTGTTTTTTTTAGCTCTTTATCCAAAATCTGAGAAACATTCCTCCTGCGTAGGTACTGCTTTTTAGAGTAATAATGAAATTGATGAAAAAACAAAGATCCAATAGTCCAAGACCAAGGACCTAGAAATTATTCGAAATCACTATATTATATCGAGGGCAACAAAATCACTGTTCACCAGTGCATCACACTAATATGCGCTTGAAGAAAGATATATTTCTCATTTAGTCTTCAGTATAATCTCATATTATGTTCATCAATGTTTACCTGCATGGAATTTGTTGGAAACATTTTTTTTCACTCGTTATACTGGCAGTTCCAAAATAAGTATTATTATTAAAAGCTCATTATTCAGATAAAATAAAGCCTTCGCGCCTTTGTGAACATTTTTACCCTCGAGCGCTTTGTTTATTTTAAAACAAAAGGAGAAAAACAAAGTGAAACCTCTATTTCCGCAATCTATTCTGTCTTTTATTCGGACGCGCCGTCCGGTTGTAGCCATGATTTTAGAAATAGATGGACCCGGCTACATAATATAGAGGCGAGCTAAATCATATTATGTATATCCAGAGAGAAAGTGAGAGAAACTTTATTAATATTTAACAATGGAAACAAGTATACCTAAGTGAACAATGGTTGTGGAATACTATAGTGCAGGATGGAATGAAACATTATATTTGAATCTATGTTTAGCTTGTGATGACTTTCGCTAACACAGTTAGTAGTGGTAGTAACAGCTGTGAGAAAATTTATAGCGTTGAAACTTTCAGAAATTTTAAAATTAGTAGAATTTGAGAACACAAACGTAGCTATGACAACAGAAAATCTTATTGTAACTATTCAAATCAATTATCAACAGACCTTTCCATCCAAATTTTAAATGCAGTACCTAAATCCTTCAAATTAAATATTCGAGAAGCCATTGGGATGAATAAAAACCAATATTTAGGTAATCTTCACGACAAAATACGACAAAAAAACTCGGCCATCTAAAATTTTTCTTAAGTTCGTTGTCCAAAAACTTTCGTAATTTTTCATCGATTTCAATTATTTTCATGCCAAATTGTGATAGATTCTCTGGTATTGCAACAAACTCCAAAAACGTTTTCCAATAATGTTGGGAGAAAAAAAAACATGTATTTGTAGTCGAACTTCTTAACACCCTGTGAAACACTAGTCTACGGATAGGACACACTAGACTTACCCATAGTTATATATTTAGTAAAAGTGAACCCCCTCAGTGTGAAATATGCAACATTCAGCTAACTGTTAAACATTTACTAATCGAATGCCCAAAGTTTGAACAATCAATCAACATAAACGACACACTGGAACTTACACTTGGTGAAAAATCTAGTCACGAAAATCTTTTTAAATATATCAAAGAAATCAACATACAAAATTATAAGTAATTTTGTGTATATTTATATATGTATATATTTATGTCGCTAATTACCCCAGAGGTAGATGCGACTTTTTTGTAAATAAAAAAAAAAAAAAAAAAAAAAAAAAACTTCTGGGAATTTGTAAAGTTCATGCTCAGTTTATGAAACATTTTTTTTTGAAGATACATGTATTCAAATAAAAACCTGGCAGTGTATTGGGGAAAAACTTGATTTGTAATGTTTTAATATTCAACAGTACTTTGAAACAAAAAGGAAAACATAATTGGCATTTTCCAACATTTTGTATAACCACCTCCAGCGTAAATAACTGCACGCAATCGCAATTGAATTGATAATGACGAAGTGTGCGGTCTTGAGGAATTGCGTCATATTCAGCTTTCAAAGCAAAACGCAGCTCGTCAAGTGCTTTGGGTAGTACCTATACAGGGTTGGGATAACGTATATAACCAAATAAATACCTTTTAAACGAAAAGAACGGTATTTATGAAAATTTGCAGGTGAGTGCAATGGAACAAAATGCAGTGAATGCAATGAAGAACATTTTTTTGTTGATAATATATTTCCGGTTTAACCGGAAATGAGACCGGAAATTCCATCAACTTCCTTAATTCAAATGGGACACCCTATATATTTTCACAGATTTTGTTATTTAGAATTCATACATATTGACTTTATAGTGTGACGAAATTTGTGAAAACGAGGAATAACTTACTGTTAGTTGCACAATAGATGTACATTTCATTATTTCACAATAATGAGGAACAAAATCACTGCAAATGTTTAAAATTCCAAGGTTTACTGGCTGACAATATTCCATCCTATTAACAAGTTCTTGAGCCACTCTTTCCAAGACTTCTCCACGTAATAATTCACATTCATCAATGATTCTTTGTCCCAATTCCTATAAGTTTGTTGGTCGTCTAACGTAAATTTTAGATTTTAGATAACCCCAAAGAAAACAATCCAATTGGCTAAGATTCGGAGAACGGGCGGGTCACTCTATGAATCCTCTACGTCCAATCCATCGATTTGGAAAATTCGCATCCAGAAAATCCCCTACCCGTCTATCATAGTGGGGACGCGCTCCACCTTTTTGAAACCAAACATTTTTTGGTAATTGCCCATTCTGTTGAAGTGCAGGAGTATCGAGCGAGCTTCGTACAATATCGGGATTGGAACGTAACATATGCAACGTAGAGCATTTAGAGCTGTGTTTTCAATAAATAATAATTTGGTGAGTGCAGCACCGTTACTTACTGTTTTCTGGGCTGGAGTCTCCGGACAACTCCTTCTCTCCATGTTTTTACTCTGAAACTCTACATAATTTCCACGAGTAATCAGAAAGTTCACTGGCAGAGGCCAGAGGTAACTACTGAGATATCTTGAAAGTTTTGCTTGCCTTGCTTTGTTGGATTTTGAAAAAGGCTATGTACCTCAAGATAGCAGGTTCAGGAAACCTTTCCGATCCTGAACATTGCACCTCATAACCCCCTCATTATGGGGCCAGAACCCTATTGCTCTAATATAAGTTAAGAGTATAGGTTATGATTCAGCCTTGCGTGGAAGTCCTGATAAATCCGAATAGAATCCGATTGCTGGCAACATTATGACAATGAATTAGTTATTAGATAATTTGTGAAATGCAAAATGCTTTAGTCCATGGTTAAATATTGAACCCAGCTCACTTAATCGGCGAATTGAACCTCCATTAAACAACCGGCCATGTACACTAGATAATCTCCATGGACCGAGTGTTATAAAAAAAGGTCGATTCAACCTTACTTACCTATGTACAAAAATGCACTCAATAAGATATAAGATGATGAGTCTTATATTTGAATACATGTATCAAAAGAAATCAAAACTGAAAGATTTTGAAAAGGATAGTATTTTTAATAAACTGAGCGTGAACTCTACAAATTTCTCGAATTTCTCCACAGGGTGTTAGGAAATTGGACTACAAATACATGGTTTTTTTCACCCCATATAAATAAGCTATCAACATTTTTGGAAAACTTTCTTGGAGTTTGTTTTAATATCAGAGAATTTATCTACAATTTGGTGTAGGAACAATTAAAAAAGATGGGAAATTACGAAACCTCTTGGAACTTCAGTAACATTTTGGGTGGCCCAGTTTTTTGCCGGTGAGTATGTCAACCATTCTCCCTTATTAAACTCATTTACCTAGAAGATAGTCCAGGAAGGAATGTTGTAAATGAGTTTCCGGGTTCACCTTTTCAAATTAATGACCCTTTTTTTCATTTTATTTCCAGTTAAACATTTTTTAATTATATTTCCAATATCCTCAAAATTCCGTATTAATGCACGGTATAAATAAAAAATGTTTCATCTATTATAGGTACCGTCACCCGTTTGATAAAGCTACTGTATACGCAAAAAGCATTTAGCTTAAGTTGAACATAGGTTCAAATATGATGAAGATTTGAACAAATGATTCCATTGTTTAATTTCATTTTGTCAGTATGGATCTTCATCAAACGAAAGCCTCATCTATTACATTTTTACTATAACGCAGTCTAAAAAGATACCCACTTTGTTAAAAATCAATATTACTTGGAATTCCAGGCCAAAATTGTTTTTTAAATACCGTTAAAAATACAATCCACTTTCAAATTGGAAATCTGTTCCTCAAAGTCTATATTTATTTCCAAACAAAAGTGAGAAAAGCGATAAAAGAAACCACTCTTTCCACAGCCTAGCCACTCTTATATTTGGACGTCTCTTCCGGATTAAGCTGTGATCTCACAAACGGAAGGGTTAGCCCTATATATACGTCGAAAGTTCTCCAGGAATCGTGACTTATTAAACTCGAAACGGTACTGATAATGGCAGGAAAGTAAACACCCTCAGGAAAAGCGCCTGTACAAATAGTCAAAGAGATTGGAATTTTTATGATGTAAAAAAAAGAAAAAAATAATTTGAAATTTCTATAACGTCGTTAGATATTTCTCATTCAGCGAAGTGATCTACAAGAAACATACAACCTTAATAATGTAACGAGACTAATAAGATGATGCTTGATATTCGTTGGATGTCAACTTTAAATGGGAAATGTGTTTTTTGCGTTATAACTTTCGTATTGAGCCATTCTAAATGAGACTTCTAGAATATTCCAGGACTGTATTCTCACTTTAATTAGCATTTTATTTGCATCAGAAATAGTTTGGGCGCCAATTTTCTTAGAATATTCTACTCAATAAACAAGTGAAAAGTGGTTCATAGTTTATTAGTACATAGAGAATTGGAATGTAATAATCCTTCAACAATCTGCTGTTCATCGGATATTACGGAGTTGTATTCAAAATTGACGATATTTTTCACAATAATTTGATAATAACTGTGGAAATATATTATTTTACTGAAATGATTGAGTGATAAATAAAATCGCATAAATGTGTACGAAAAGCTGTAACATTCTGTTCAGCTCAAAACTATTTTGCTCAGTGAACTTTTGTGCCTCATTAGTTACATTCCTCCCAAATTTCTACCAAATTTCTAAACATGCCGTTTCCTTGTCGCACTAGACTATTCAAAATAAAACATCAATTTTTATCAAATTCCCCTTTCTTTTTTGTCTGTCGATGTTCGAAATTTCAATTTTCGAGTGGAACTTTCTTTCTTCCAACTGCCAGACCAGAGACAACATATTATATTTATATTTCAATTTCTTTTCTGGTGAACAATTTTTTATTATTCGGTTGCTCTGCTGCCGGCAAATTCTATTCTCATGGAAAGTTTTACCTCACAAGGCGAGTTACAACTTCAAGGCAAGTTATAGGTATTCAAGGCAAGATTCAGGCCACCTTCGTTCCCGTTCCCGATCCGTGCACGAGAGGACACATCACAGCCACTGCCGCCATCGCGCTAAGAGCTGCCAACATCCTCAGCCTACTAAATTTCTTCGTCTTATCTTCAGCGTGTGTAAGATTTGGATTTGGCGTGATAATTATAACAAATTGGTATTCTCTTCGTTTCATTTTTTCAAATATTTGAATTTCCAATACTTCCATAAATGATTATTATTTTCATCTTTTGTGTTGACTATTAAATAATTATTATCAAATTTCCAATTCCTGAAGCCGTTTAGCTTCTCGATGTCATGACATTATCTTTTAAAGATAATCTGCTCCTTAAGAATACCCTAAATTGCTATAAAACCATATATTTTCGAAAAGTAGAAGCTTCAGCCTATCCGACGGTACAAAAACATACAGGGTGTTCCCTGTCTAAGTTATTGATCTCCAAAAAACCAAAGTTTTTTCCTGGAGTCTAAAGGGTTCCTTCAAAATTTCGAGTAGAGTATCTGGCAACAGCGCTTTTGTCATTTAATAGCTAATCTTTAATAAAAAGAAGGGAGAATTATTGAATATAGAAGAAAAACATAATAATTTGTATTTGATGGTAACCCACAAATCACTCCACATACTGTTTTTGGTTTCTTGCATGCAATTATTATAAGTTATACAGGGTGTTTTCAAATGACACTTACAACGTTAGCATATCCCATCTCTTGTAATTTGTTGGGATATAATTTAACTTTGTTATTATCCTATTTTTTATTGTCATCAATTATTTTGTGAATAAAATCTCAAGTTTGGGAAAGTATATTCAACAATCTCCTCCCAACGTTTTAGATGCAAATTTGTTCCTGTTACATATTCTAACCACTAACCATCAATAGTTTGGTAGTTATTGAAAAAAAATACATAAAGAATATTTTTTCAATTTCATTGGTAAAAAGTGGTCTTACCGACTTTATAAAAACATTGAATATTTTGAAAACTACAAATTTTTTGATATATGAAGGTTATGCGTTCTTCACTTGGAAACCATTGAGGAATACACCATAAAATAAAAATAGCTTCAATTGCCAGTGGCGTAAAAAATGGGAGGGGAGAGATAGTATATTTTTCCAAATGTACTCCACTGGATCAAGATTTGAAACATGTCTTCCTTCAAAATATGCCCTTTTGCATTTAAAAACCACATACCAAATGTCGAATCAATTTATCCATCCATTTTGAAGTTATCAAATTAAAACATTCAAGTTTTTATAACTGCAGCACCCAGTATATAAAAAAGTAAATGGGATAGACCCCTTAATCCTTAATGCAAACGTTGTAAGTGTCATTCTGAAATACCCTTTATCATAGTTATAATGTTATAAAAAATGTCAAGGGAACAATAACGACTGAAAAATAATAAAGTTTTTTCACATTTTTTTCTTGACACTTCGTTAGAAAAGAAAAATACTTTTAAATAAATTAGTAGGTATTTGAAAGGAAACACTCAAGTCCCTAATACTTTTTTGGTGTAATCTAAATTATGCCCAAGAATAATATATGAAGATTGTTAATTTAAATTATTTCAAATAATATAATCTTACAATGTTTCTTACTTCTTGTGGTTTGCAATTAATTCTTCAACCAAGGCTTCACCAGAAACATCTACATAATATGCCATTCTTGTTACCGTTATTATTTGAAGGCACACTTTAAAATCCCTTTAAAAATAATAGTTTTAACAGGCTATTTTGAAGGAATCCTTTAAAATTTCAAGGGAAATGTGATTAGCGAATACCGATTTGATTTTAGCGCCGGTTAAATTTTTAACGGCCTCTAAATTTTAGAGAAAGAGTTACAGAATAGGCCCCATAATATGTTATGTGAAGAAAATATCATTGTATTCCAAAATAAATGAAACTCATTTCTGCTATGTGCAAGAGAACCTGAATACCTGCCATGTGTTGAGTCAATGAAAAATGTATCCTGCATTTCCTAATGGACACAGGAGGACACACGTTGGCAGAAAGCATAAAAAATATTGTTATAAAGTAATAGAATTTAGACAAATCGCGAAAAACCTCAAACGGTTTAGTTCTTTTCACGATCCAAGAAACTGATCCAACCTCATATAGGATAATGACATGCAATAAAGCCATAAATGTGTTAGCCGTGACAAGGTCGTATTTATTTTGCTGACGAATAATAAATTATCACCTGAGAGCTCCTATAAGACTTTTCGGTCATTCCTATTATGAATATTTGGTACTTTTTCAGGTATCAGGTATAGTGCGGCCCTGCACGGTAAATCCGGAAAGTTTCATGATTTCATTGCATCTTAAGCCTAAGTCAAGTCAAGTAATTTTTTTAGATCGCGAAAAGATCTATAGCAGCATGAGTTTTGATGGAATCTAGACGTGGTAAACCGAATGAAAAATAGATACCAGTTACTCTCTGCAGAGGTTTTTCCAGAATATATGTCTGGTCCGAGTTGCGTGAATTATACACTCAGCAATTATCTGAGCCAAGAATTTGTCGTCGAATTGGAGATTTGTGTCGTGGAGTGGTGAATAAACCAGATAATATATTGGTATGTACCAGATTCCAGAACTAACGATACCAGACGAAAGCCGGTCTTACAACTAAATTTATGGAAGAGCAAGCTAGATATTTCCGTTACTGATTTTCATTGAATTCATAGATAGATAGTGGGTGAGGTGAAAGAAATTTTTATTGGTTAAAAATATCGAGTGTTCCTATGTTGGTGGCGAAAAAAAAAGATATCAAAAGAAAAGCCGCTTTGGACGAATGCAGCAAAATTTAAAA